>JAZKJV010008800.1:0-274810 GCA_037367405.1 Ottelia alismoides
TACATAGCTGAAAAATAAATACAAGTTGTTATTTAAAAATATGTATACTTATATGTACAAGGCTTTGATTTTTAATTAATTATTTATACAAATATATACATAGTGTAATGATTTATTAATTTACAATAATTTACAAGGATTAAAATGAAATTTTTATTTGATTTTTTAGGAATTAATTTAGAAGGTTAAATAAATGAGATTTTTACCCGGTAGACCCTATAAACTTTTTAAATTACCTCTACGACCTTTTGCACAACGTAATTACCCCATTGACCCTGCAAATTACCCCAGGAACCTCCACGGGCTTCAAATAGATACCTTGTAGGGTTCATGGGGTAAGAGTTAGCAAGTTTACGGGGTCGAGGGTGGAATTAGGTTGTTTCAAAGGGTCGTGGAGGTAATTGGCAAAGTTTATAGGGTCTACCGGGTAATTTTAGTTGTTTTTTATTTGATGTTTTTTGTTTTGTTTTTATGTTTATAATTGTTTTTATTTGGAAATTATTTTTTTAGTGTGTTTTATTTACAAAATACAATATTTACAATTAATTAAAAATACAATATTTACAAATATGTACAAGAAAATAAATAAATAAATAATGTACATAGTATACATAGGTATTTTATACAATAGTACCCCAAATAGCCACAGTTCACACCTTAACTCTGATTTTTAAAACTACCTCCATTTTAAAGATAATTTAATTTGGAGTATAATGAAAGTGATTTTGATGAATTTAGAGTTTTGGTGGAGAAGATATTGATCTTACAAGTTGAGCTTTGCGGCTTTTTGAGAGTGTTGTACTTTACACAATATACAATGATTTTTATTGTAATTATTTTTATTATTTACAAAAGATTTTATGCGCAATTTCAAGAAGAAATCAATTGTGTTTGGGTTGAATTTGAGTATGAATAAATTAATGAAAAGAATGTATAATATAAACAGTATTATACATATGATGAATACATATACCGAGAAAGATTGATTTTTGGTGTCTCAGCCTTATCTTTAGGGCTGTCAGGAAAGCTCGAGCTCGATGAGCTGATCAGGCTCGTCTCATTAAGGACTCACGAGCCTGACTCGAAACCTTAATGAGCCCGAGCTCGAGTTGGATTTTATGGCTCGTTAGCTTATCGAGTCGAGTCCGAGTTGGGTGTTGTTCAGCTCAGAAACTCGACTCGATAACTCGTTTTCCCTCTTAGTAAAAAGTTGAAAACCTATATACTAAAACTTCCCCAAACTATAGATTGACGGTACCTATTTCCTAACCCCAATGACTTGTTAATAGGTTCATTTGCATAATTTAATGTATAAAATGGAGCAATGACTCGTTAAGAGGTTCATGAGCCAGCTCATTTTGAGGCTCATGAGCCAGCTCAAAAACTCATGACTCGATAAGAGGCTCGTGAGCCAACTCATTTTGTGGCTTGTGAGCCAGCTTAGAAACTCTTGGCTCGATAAGAGGCTCGTGAGTCAACTCGAACTCGATGAGTTCGAGTTCGGGTTGGTGATCCAGGGCTCGACCCTTATTGAGCCCGAGTTCGAGCCTTAGGTTTCTTATCGAGTTCAAGTTCGAGTTGGGGCCAACTCGGCTCGTTGAACTCGATAGACACCCCTACTTATCTCCCCCTGCTTTATTCCTGGTCGATTAGGTCAAGTCTTGTCCTACTCTCAGGGTTTGAGACAACATGTATCTATTACATATATACAGTCTTTATTTTCTTTATTTTTCCTTTATTTCTTTATTTCTTTATTTATAAATTTTAGGTTAAAAATACAATATTTACATAAGAATTAGGGTTAGTAAAAGTATGGTTTTATTGATATTTACATGTGTTTTAAGCTAAAATAAATGAATAAAGGTGATGAAATGCAGATTCATCAAAGGTATCTCATTAGTAATCTTAGAAGAATGTATCTCAGGAATCTAAGAATGTACCCCCGTGAGTAACTCGGAATAATCCTCAGAAAACATCTCAAACAATCCATCAGCTAACAACTCTTAATCATCAACATGGGAGCAAAAATTAACTATGATTTCCAAAGGTTCCTTCTGAGAAAGGAACTCCTGGGTATCCATGAAATCTGACAACAGATATGTATCATGTATCTCGGCTAGAAATCATAGTCCTCAAACTCTACTGTAACCGGTTCTCTCTCATCTGTTGCTGGTGGCGATGATAGCCTCGGATCTGGGATCGTCTCAATACTCAGCTTATTACTACAAGAGTGAAAGGTGATCTCTCTAGTACCATAATCAACTACCGCTTCGACTGTTTGAAGGAATGATCAACCAAGTATTATCTGGGTATAGAGTAACGATGCAAGTGTATCCATATCCATGACAACAAAAGCAACTGGGAAGATCATGCCTTGCACCATTACAATAATGTCCTCGAGAATGCCCCTAGACCTCTTGATCGATCTATAAGCAAACTGAAGGATCATCCTGGTCGATTTAAGAGGCCCCAACACAAACTTAGTGAGTAGAAAGGATGTCACAATATTGATCGAGGTTCCGATATCAAGAAGAGTATAATCGAACTCCTGATCGAATATCAAACAACGGATGTGAGGTACCCCTTATCTTTCTTTTTGGGTGGGACATTGCTGATGGCGTGAAATATGGTCATGGTCTAAATATGCTTCTCGGTTCTTGGATGTATGTTTTTCTTTGGTTGATGCTTCCTAGTACTTGCTTCTTTCATTCCCTTTTTGATTATGGGCATGTACTCCATGGCCTTAAGGAGTGGAATCTCTAAAAATATGTCCTAAAGGATCTCTACCACTTAAGGATTAGATAAGGTTGTTTTGCTTTTTTAGATTTTTATTTTATTCAAGGCAGATGGAAACGGAACAAAATCAGAAGAAATAAACTGCTCATTTCTCTTATTAATAACAAAATCAACATGTAGAAAAGGATGATCAGAATCAATCTGTATAATATCATCCAATACATGTGTAGAAACAGAAACTAAAGGTAAAATATAACATGCTGCTTGGTATGCTGGTGTTGAAGAAGATTTCGCGAAGGGTATGTTCTCCTTCGTAACTGACTCAGTACTGCATCTTCCTTTATTATATTTTTGTGATTTTCTAGGTGGTGGTGGTGATGGTGAAGAAGAAGGTGAAGATCCTACATGCTCTAAATATGCAATACTAGACCGTTGCTTAACTGGTGAAGACGATGATGTAGTCGGTGCATCTCTCTCAACTGCTCGATCCCTCAATCCCAACTGTTGTGCAGGCGGCTGCACTCTCCTACTGCTCCTGAGATGAATGGTGTAAGATAAACAAGTAAAATAAATGGTCATACCTACTGAGGGAGGATGGATCACGGGCTACCTTCTCCTTGCATCTGAAGTTGCTGGGATTGGCTTCGACCTGAGCTGGAATCAACATCCTTGTGGTGGTCAGGTCGTCGAGCCTCTGAGTCAAATCAATCATGTTCTTCATTAATAGGGCTAGTTGGACTAGTGTTCGGTTCACCGAAGGTGCCTCGAGATGCCCAACAACTTGCTGTCGTTGAATCTGGTGGTGCGGAGGCTGGTTCCCAAAATAAGGTTGCTGTTGATATGTGTAAGGAGGAGGAGGATGCGAATAATGCCCATAATACGCAAGTTGTTTCTCATAACATGGTCAGTAAGAATATGCAGACTGCATCAGTTGCTGATATCATGTCTCCATATCTGAAAATGTAGTGGAGACGGATATTAATGAGGTTGTGAAGGCTACTGGTAGTGGGGTTGTGGTCTCCCTCCCTGAAGATGGTGGACGGGTCTCTGACTCGGCTGAGAACTGAACTGACCCTACCCTGATGGATGAGGCTAACTATGCTCGGGGCTACTCCAAATGTCGTTCACCTCCTGAATATGAGGTGGGGGTGGAGAAAACTGCTCAAAAAGATATGGAAGCTCCAGATACTATGGAACAACATACAATTGAGTAGACTATTTTGGGACCTGATCCGGAGTCTACACGTAGTAAACATGTTAGACTGTAGAAGAATATACTCTGGTACTCTGCTAGGTTGAACAGGTGGAAGAAGTAGTCTGCTCCACTGCAGGAGCATCAGTTGTTGCACTCTGTCTCTGACATGCATTGATCGTGCTAACTAGAAGCTATAAGTGACGTGTAATATCATCCATCTTGTCCAGGTGCTTCATCCTCTACTCGATCACTTGTAATTTGTCTAATTCTTGTGATCGTTTTTCTATGATATCTACTTTGGATAGGTGGTTTTTAACGGTCATATCAATGTTGCCCACCCTATCCACATCATGAGATGTTGTCATGTTGACGGCCTTGTGGGGTGCTGAAGAAGAAGGAAGAGGATGCTTCTAGAATGCACGGGAGGAAGATAAGGCTGTTGAACTCTCTGCCATCTCCTCGAAGATCTGGTAAAGAACATCCTTATCCTTGTTGAAGTGGGACCTCCACAAGCGGCATCTACTAATCTCTGGATCTCTAAGCTCAAACCTCCAAAGAAATTCGACACTAAGCCCGTCTTTGGTATATCATGATGAATGCCTATTGCTCTCAATTCCTTGGAGTCATTATTCATTTTAAAATGCTCAATTTGTCTATGAAATTAACCTCTACTTGATTGCTCATTGATTTGATAATTTTATTGCATATTTGTACATTATTTTTTGCATATTCATTATTGCATTTCACATTGCATCTCATATTAATTGCATAAAATGACATAAAAACTGCATGCATCATATTATTCTATATTTGCATCATTTTACATGCATAATATATTCGCATATCATCCCGTATTGTGCATCACCTCTGCATACGAAGACCTAGAGTTTGGATTTAATCGCTCATTATTTAATCAGTAATTTTTGATGAACAGACTGGGAGGATCGTGTCCCTGTGTTCAACCTTGGTACACTTACAAAGTAAAATAATCGTCACATATTCGAAGTTGTGGTCTTTGATGAATCGAAATATGTTTCCTGTACTACAATAATACGACCTTATTAAAGAAGAATTTTTCGTGGTTCATCAAACGCCAACCATCATCATGCATCTAGTTCTTTTATTCCAAAAGAAAGAAACATATGGATGAAGGATACAAGAAAATCCTCAAGCGCATCACGGAAGCGTGATGATCACATCGAATGCGATCGGGAGCGACTAGTCGTACTAGTTGCTCGATGCAACAGAAATTAAAATTTTATATGTGACGAAACCACATGATCCAAGAACACTTCTAGGATCGTTTCGTCTAAACCACAAACAAGTAATAGGATTACCTCTTGAAGCGTGGTAGCGATCGATTCTCTAAAAAAAGAGATCTCCTGTTTCAAGTCCGATCCGACGGAGGAAATACTTGCAAGCGCGTGGATGAGATGCGTGCTTCTCGCAATCCATGTTGATAATCCAAGCTACGGATCTCCTATCTCGACAAACGAGATATAACGTCTTCTTCACGAGCAAGTCACGCCGAAGTAGACGGAGACCCACAAGCAAATGGTCGGGCAACATAACGACGATGCTGCGACGATGGAGGATCTCTCTAAGTCATCCATGGTGGACGACCACATGAGAGATAGAGAGAATGGGCGTGTAAAGAGAAAGAGAGAGAGAGAGCATTCATCTATATCGAGTGTCAAGAAGAACAAGGTTTGTCTCTTCTTATATAGTCTTTTGTGAGTCCATGGATCCCAATCCATGGACAACACACAATCAACGGATGTGGATGATTGTGTCCCTTTCAACGGCTAGGATTGTTATTGGTAAAACACAACAACAAGTGATTTAATTTGAATTAATTCATATTGATAAATCAACATAATTAATTTCAATTTAAATCACATTTGACTAGAGAAGAGATAATGAGAAGACTAAACCAATCCCCTAAAATAAGGGGACGCCTACCGTCATCTCATGAGATCTCAATATCCCATGAGATCTCATTATCTCATGATTATATCATGATCTCTTGTCGATAATATTTTCACCAAAAATAATTCCAAATTATCTTATGGAAAATATCAACCATGCCATCGAAATTATGCGAATCTCATTCACAACCCAAAACTAAATGTAATTATATTTTCAATTAATTGTTCAATGTAAACCCAATTCACATTAACAATTAATCAACAAATATAAATCACAATATGCTCTCTCTAATATATTATAAATCACATTTATAATATATATATGATTAATATGGATAATGCTATCCACATTATTCATATCCATGATAAATAAATCACATTTAATCATCTTGAATCTCTTTTCTCATGTGCCCAAATAACATGAATCACCTTCACATTATTTATATCTTTAATAATTAAATCACATTTAATTATCTCAGATTACTCTTCTTATAATATGAATCAAATTCATATTATCCATGATAATTAAATTATCAATTTTCTCGATGCTTGGATACATATATCAACAATTTAATTATCCATGAACTTTTTCAAGGTTAATGTGCTTTCTCCACAGATACTTAGAGATAAGGACATGGCGATTGTATTGTTCCACGTATAGTGACTTTGATATTGAGATGCCATCTCAAATCCAGATCTCGGGCCTCCCATAGACGCTTAATTAAATCAAAACTGTAAATCTAATCTTCTCATTGCATCTGAATCACATTCAGATCAATGTCCAACATTTGGACCAAGATCAGATTACTTCTCTACCGAGAGGAGTCACTAAAATCCAGACCCGTTTCATCACTCCCTAGGAATGGAAGCGTCATGGTTATACAATCGTTTATGATCACATCACCCTCAAGTATTCCCAATACCTGTACATCCTGCATACTGGAAGACTTAGAACAAACTCGAAGTATTAGATCAACTTTATACTATCTACTTCAGGGTTTTATCAGTAAGTTTCTCATTTGATCATTGGGAGTTTGTATCGATCATACACTTTCCAAAAGCATATATCATACCTAGGTCTTGATCACATACTTTCCAAAATTATGTATCAAACCTACAAATTCAGTCAAGCTTCCTAAGCGAGACGACCGTGCGCACGGAATTTGATTCTTCCCAATATCTCATGAGTGAGCTCATGTCTTCCGGTTCAGTAATGAACCTGTATGATCCTTTTGAGAGATCATATTACTCATATGCCCTTATATGCATACCAGCGCGCCGGTGTATAGACCTTGGTTAGGCCATCAACCTATTGGTCTGCCAAATGTACATACTCAGACATATAGTAATACATCTATCTCCGGTCAGAGGATGTGTGCCTGTATTGTGACAGCATACTATATAGGACTTTGGTTATCTCGATCTCGTTAAGTCAACTCTTTGACCTAACTAATCTGACACCTCCGAGTCTCTATTCCTATGCAGAGGACCTGCATCAAGAGGTCGGTCAGATATCAACCTATGTGAGAAAGGATTGCCATCTCCTACTCAGGCTGGAGATCATCTCTTAACAATCATTTGGCGGTGCTTGATGAGTCCTCAATCTAACTCTTTAGATAATCATCCAAGCACCAGCCTCTATGATTCAATAGTTGAATCAACAACTGTATGATTATTAAGATGGTCATGGTACATAACCCTAATTGTACTAAGGGACCTATTATGCAAATTATTTATTCTTCATTTCAGATTAGGGAATGATATATGCAATTACATTTATTGCATAATGGCTCACCGTGGGCTCGCATGTCCAACAATATCCCACTAGCCCAAAGAGCCATTAATGGGCTAATCATTTAAACCCGCACTCATGTGACAATCATAGGCTATTTAGAAAGTAGGTAGGTAAGTTGATCAGTCACTCTGTTCCCGAGAGACTATGCCAAGTCCTTTTACGGCACTTGCATATCCCCGTAGCAGTGCTCGCATCTAATGCGAATGCTGCATCTTATGCAACCAATACTCAATCTTGATAAAGCAGTTATAGTGTCCTTGACACTATTGCATAATAATTATTATAACCAATATTTCCATAATCCTTATCGGAATACCCTTATTCCTGGAGATCACTATCTCTTAAGGTATCCATAGTTAAGACCTTTTAGATCTCTATCTATAAAGTCTTAAGTTTTTGAAGATAAGACCTTGAGATCATTATCTCAAAAATCTTATCATCTATGAAGATTTTGTTATTACTGCAATCAAGTGTTTTCTCTCCATAGTAGGATTAGAAATATTTTACTACTCCTACTGCATGGTAGATATCTGGCTTTTGTACACATCTAGCGTACATTCAGCTTCTCGTAACTGATGCACAAGTGCAAGTAGTTCTAGCATTTACTTCCTCAACTCTTTGAGGTGCTATCCCTTTAGATAGGTCAGTACCATATCTTAAAGGATGGAAGCCTTTCTTGGAATTTCTAAGAATCGAATATGTCCAAGGTGTACTACAAATATGACAGTCCCAATATCCTCTTCTCTTTGCTTCTGAACATCTTCAGAACTAAGATTTAAGAGGTATCCTTGAGATCACATCTCAAGGTATGGAATAGCCATATCATAAAACACTTATTATCATCCTTATATCATTCCAAATGATTAGGAAATTAATCTACATTTAGCACGATGAACACAATGGCACTCCCACTAAGCTTCACATGGTTCATCAAGATTCTATCTGAAATCATAACATTTATAATTTCATCAAATCTTATGTTCTAACTACAAGAAGCTTATTTGAGTCCATAGATGGATTTCTTTAGCTCATCTTGCTTTCCTCAACCATGAAGCCCTGGGGCTACTTCATGTGAATATCCTTAAAGATGTATTCATAAAGGAATGCAATATTGACTTTCATCTTGCATATGTCAAAGTCAAGTTGTGTAGGTATAGTCAGCAATATTCTGATGGGTATAAGCATGGTTACTGAATAGCAAGTCTCATCGCAAGCAATGTCTTCTCCTCCGGTGTGTAGCTCATGGCTACGAGCTGTGCTTTGAAGGTCTCTACCTTCTCATCAAGTTCCCTTTCTCTTGAAGATCCATTTATACCTTATAGGTTTTACCCTTATAGGTGGATCCTTGAGGGTCCATATACAACACTTGTATATGAAGTCTACCTTAGACTTTTATTGCTAACATCCATCTTTCCTTGTCATGATCCTCAGGAGCTTCATCACATGAAGTCCGATCATTGTCAGACTTAACTGACACATGGAATACATCCTCAAACTCATTTGAAGAGGTATTAATGTTTCATCTTTAATTATCCTTTTAGTTCCCTATTTCAGGACCCTCATTATCATCTCAAGATTTAATGAGTTCCTTTCATCTTGATTCTTAAGAGTCTCAACCTCTAAGAATCACATTCTCAGAGACGAGATCTTTTAAGAATTTCAAGGTCATAAAGTAGGTATCCAATACCATCCTTTATTTTCCTAATGAAGTAGCACTATCTAGTGCTCGGTTCCAGCTTACATGCATGGAACCTTATTAGGATATATAATGTAGTCTCTACCATATATATACACACACCTGGAAACTAAGAGATAATTATGCTAAGATTAATCATTGATCAAATCATGTCACACATGATCAATTGTATCTCCCTACAACTCCATTGAGTAGGTGTGCTAGGAGGATTGAGATAGAAATGATATTCAGATTTTCATAAGGTATTCTTTGAATTTTATCTAACAGGTACAAGCTACCTAGGTTAGATCAAATTAATTTCATCTTTCTTCAGACTTTGTATCCAAACCAAAATTATGAAATCTTTGAACATTTCAAAGGTTTCTTAGGTGAAGAGAAGAAATCTCATATCATACATGATCATCAATAGATATCACATATCCATAATGTTTATTATGATATAGATGATCCACATACATCAATATGTATGAGATCTTGAATACCTCGACATCTAACACCATTCCCAGAGAAGGGTGTATTAGACATTTTACTTTGAATACTATATTCACAAGTATGTAAGATTTGAAATTTTATACATTCTAAAGTTTAATATCTTACTAGTCCATTGATCTCATCAACAGACATATGTCCAAAACTTGATGTCAGATCATTGTCAAATGATCTTCGTCCTCCTATTGATCTTTTAAGGTTCAACTTTCAATATTAGAAATCTTAATGACTCATTCATTAATTTTCTAATTTTGTGGAGTCCACTAGATGTTAGATTACTATCTGAAATATATCCATCATAACTCTTTATGATAGGTTTATTCCAGAATTCATGTTTATTTCCAACACTTAGAAACAAACAATGAATGTATTCTAATATCTAGGACATAGAGACATTCTTTAAGACTAAGGCTCTCCCACTGAGAATATGAAGTCCATCTATCCAATAGAGGTTGTTGCAACAATTACATCAATATCCATGTGGATAACTATAAACCTTAAGATTAATTTTCCAGTCTTCTAAAACATATGCAACAATTGCAAGTATCATTAGAAGAATGAGATACAATTATTAGACTTTAATCTTATAAGAAAGTCAATTTCAATGATTAAATGTAGATTGTTCTGGTGCTCTATCTGAGTCCTTCTCTAAGGATTCTAGACAGACTTGATAGTCATACTATCAATACACCAACTTATTGCAATATTGGCATTCATCCAACTCTTTGGATGTCATATGGAAGTCACAGAAGTAGGTCAACTCTTTGACTTTCCTTCTTACTCGGGTCTGACCCATGCTTCCACTATGCTCCCTTTATCTATAAGCAACCATTGCTTAAGACTAAGGATCTCTTATGTTAAATTCAAAAGAATTCAATGTAAGAGCATTTCAACATTTATACATGATTCATTAAATTCATACAGTATGACTATTATGAAGCTTCATGAATGACTAGAGTATAGACAGTAGAATGATGACATTCATTGTATCTACATCCATCTAAACTCTTAAAACATTGGTTCGGGTAGGTATTCAAACATTTTGAATACATCTTCTCTTTCAATCTACCATTCTGCATAATGCAGAGAACCATGTCAATCATGATCAAATGTCTAGAGCACATATGTATTCCAAAACATCTTCTTTGATTTTATAAGGATTATTCGACAATTACGATCACCATCGGCATGTCACTTCCAAAGTACACTCGATGAAAGATCAAGACTATAGAGACATACAAACCCTAAGGTGATGTCTTATTGTCTTATTTAATTTTCATTCCTCATTATGTTGAGGAAACTTTCACATTACAACCACATACATTATGTGTCCAACTGCAAGTACAATATCTGGATCATGAGTCCAATCCATGATACTTTACTGATTATTATTGAGTATAACAATGAGTGGGTTTTATGAAGGACTATCTGAAATAAGAAATTTACATAAGTGTATATATTTATATATATACTTATTTTACTTTGATTTAGGAATTTTTATATCAAAGTTGTCATGCCTTGTCAACACTGAAAGTTCATTCCCTTAATCACTTTCAATGTAAGAGATATACTTACCATTATATCTCAAGCAAGATCTAGGATCTCCTTCCTGATCTTTGTTACATTCCAATAATATGAGAACCTGTAACTCAGATAAAAAGAAGCGGGAGAACATTCCGCCTTGCAAGTCTAACTTGCAACTCCCAATTCGGTCTTTAACACCCGGTCCCACCACCCCTAAGGTGATGTTGACCCGTCATTAATTGAACCAACCGTCAAAATGCTTAATACTCGCTATACGCAATCCAATATCGCCCCAGTAATATGAGGATCTGATATTGGGGTCACTACGTATACGGCCTTACTCTTTCAAGAAGCGAAGAGCCCGATCCAAATGGATTGTATGCATGAGCTATCACTTTGGGTAGGCGTCTCTTACATACAATATCTGGCGACGGAACCCTTCGTCTTGACGGGAGACCATGGGTGTCACTTATGTGATCCTCCATATCATATTCAAATTCTAATTAGTCATTATGAATCATATTCATTATGATTAATTCTTCCAAGGGAAATAACAACTCTATAGAGTGTTTTAATTTTAATTGGATTCCAATTAATCTAATCATATTAAATTAATGATTCAATTAATATCCAACAAACATTCTTAATTGTTTCTTGAATTATGGTATTATCTCAAATGCATATTGTTTCAAATTTTAATAATTAAAAAAATACATCATGATCTCTCAAGCATCATTCGTTCCCTACCCGCTGTCATGATCAGTACCAGCGGGAGTGGGACGGACCCAAACCGGTGCGACCCGCTACCCCAACGATCTCCGACTAGACACCATATCTGCCTCGGGAAAAAGCAATGCCGAGTCAATCACTTTGTACTTGAGATGATCATCGGTTTTTCAACCGAAATTATGCCATATAATATTCATCAAAACCATTTTGATTATATTATAAGGAGATTTGCTAAACAAATTCCCAATCCTATTCAAGCAACAAGGTTTTGCATGTAAAAGTTGTCCTACAACTATTGTAGGACAACTAGAGTTTTCATGAAAATAATGTTTGTTGGAATGTGTATCAAGCAATCAATTGGTGATCTAGATCTAATCTAATCATTCGTTGGTTGAGTCAATGTCATTTAAGGGAATAAATATTGTTATAATATTTCTCAAATATTATCAACAATTATTCCAGGAAATTAACTATTAATCTCGCAATTTTTCTTAAACAACAATCACAAGATTTCGGATAATGATGCAATTTCCAGCAGTGACACTCACTAACTAAAAATAAGATATCTCATTCATTTTAAATCCAAATTAAGAAAAATCAATTTCCAGAAATTGATAACTTGATTTAAAAACAAAACCATGTGATAAACACGTATTTCCAGGTGTTTTAAAATCGTAATTAACATCTTAATTACGTCTCTAATCGCCATCCTGAAACAATGGATATATGGTCAATAAAACGATCATATCTTGAGAAAACGAAATCCAAACGCAAACTCAAATCCTACTGTTTCCTTAATTAATGGGGAATATTATCCAATTTAAAATTTCATGTTTAAATATTTTAAACAGGGCTGAAATTTCATCACAAGACAGGGCTGCGAAAATTGAAATGCTAAAATTTTCACGAACCCAAACGAGCCCAAATTTTCGTAGGTTCATGGATCTAAACCAAAACCTTCGACAACCTAGCTCTGATACCACTTGAAGGATACGGGAAAAATCCTCAAGCGCATCACAGAAGCGTGATGATCACATCGAATGCGATCGGGAGCGACTAGTCACACTAGTTGCTCGATGCAGCAGAAATTAAAATTTTCTATGTGACGAGATCACATGATCCAAGAACACTTCTCGGATCGTTTCGTCTAAACCACAAACAAGTAATAGGATTACCTCTTGAAGCGTGGTTGCGATCGAGTCTCTAAACAAAGAGACCTCCTGTTTCAAGTCCGATCCGACGGAGGAGACGCTTGCAAGTGCGTGGATGAGACGCATGCTTCTCGCAATCCATGTTGATGATCCAAGCTACGGATCTCCTGATCTCGACAAACAAGATACAACGTCTTCTTCACGAGCAAGGCACACCTAAGTAGACGGAGATCCACAAGCAAACGGTCGGGCAGCATAACGACGATGCTGCGGCAATGGAGGATCTCTCTAGGGCATCCATAGTGGACGGCCACATGAGAGATAGAGAGAATGGGCGTGTAGAGAGAAAGAGAGAGAGAGCATTCATCTATGTTGAGTGTCAAGAAGAACAAGGTGTGCCTCTTCTTATATAGGGTTTTGGGAGTCCATGGATCCCAATCCATGGACAACACACAATCAACGAATGAGATTGATTGTGTCCCTTTCAAGGGCTAGGATTGTTGTTGGTAAAACACAACAACAAGTAATTTAATTTGAATTAATTCATATTGGTAAATTAACATAATTAATTCCAATTTAAGTCATATTTGACTAGAGAAGAGATAATGAGAAGACAAAACCAATCCCCTAAAATAAGGGGACGACTACCATCATCTCATGAGATTTTAATATCTCATGAGATCTCATGAGATCTCATTATCTCATGATTATATCATGATCTCTTATCGATAATATTTTCACCAAAAAATAATTCCAAATTATCTTTTGGAAAATATCAACCAAGCCATTGAAATTATGTGAATCTCATTCACAACCTAAAACTAAATGTAATTATATTCTCAATTAATTGTTCAATGTAAACCCAATTCGCATTAACAATTAATCAACAAATATAAATCACAATATGCTCTCTCTAATATATTATAAATCACATTTATAATATATATATGATTAATATGGATAGTGTTATCCACATTATTCATATCCATGATGATTAAACCAATCATCTTGAATCTCTTTTGTCATGTGCCCAAATAACATGAATCACATTCACATTATTCATATCTTTAATAATTAAATCACATTTAATTATTTCAGATAACTCTCCTTATAATATGAATCAAATTCATATTATCCATATAAGTAAATCACATTTAATTATCAATTTTCTCGATGCTTGGATACATATATCAACAATGAAATTATCCATGAACTCTTTCAAGGATAATGCGCTTTCTCTGCGGATACTTGGAGACAAGGACAGTGCGATTGTATTGTTCCACGTATAGTGACTTAGATACTGAGATCACATCTCAAATCCATATCTCGGCCTCCCATAGATGCTTAATGAAATCAAGACCGTAAATCTAATCTTCTCATTGCATCTGAATCACATTCAGATCAATGTCCAACATTTGGACCAAGATCAGATTACTTCTCTACTGAGAGGAGTCACTAAAATTCAGACCAGTTTCATCACTCCCTAGGAATGGAAGCGTCATGCTTATACAATCGTTTATGATCACATCACCCTCTGGTATTCCCAATACCTGTACATCTTCCATACTTGAAGACTCAAAACAAACCCGAAGTATTAGATCAACTTTATACTGTCTACTTCAGGGTTTTATCAGTAAGTTTCTCATTTGGTCATTGGGAGTTTGTATCGATCATATACTTTCCAAAAGCATATATCATACCTAGGTCTTGATCATATACTTTCCAAAAGTATGTATCAAACCTACAAATTCGGTCAAGCTTCCAAAGCGAGACGACCGTGCACACGGAATTTGATTCTTCCCAATATCTCATGAGTGAGCTCATGTCTTTCGGTTCAGTAATGAACCTATATGATCCCTTTGAGAGACCGTATTACTCATATGCCCTTATATGCACACCAGCGAGCTGGTGTATAGATCTTGGTTAGGCCATCAACCTATTGGTCTGCCAAATGTACATACCCAGACATATAGTAATACATCTGTCTCCGGTCAGAGGATGTGTGCCTGTATCGTGACAGCATACGATATAGGACTTTGGTTATCTCGATCTCGTTAAGTCAACTCTTTGACCTAACTAGTCTGATACCTCCGAATCTCTATTCCTATGCAGAGGACCTGCATCAAGAGGTCGGTCAGATATCAGCCTATGTAAGAAAGGATTGCCATCTCCTATTCAGGCCGGAGATCATCTCTTAACAATCATTTGACGGTGCTTGATGAGTCCTCAATCTAACCCTTTACATATTCATCCAAGCACCAGCCTCTATGATTCAATAGTTTAATCAACAACTGTATGATTATTAAGATGGCCATGGTACATGACCCTAATTATACTAAGGGACCTATTATGCAAATTATTTATTCTTCATTTCAGATCAGGGAATGATATATGCAATAACATTTATTCTATAATGGCTTGCCATGGGATCACATGTCCAACAATGGATTCATAAAAGTGATGTTGGGAATTACAAAGCTAACCATGTTGGATCTAATGAAAATGAGATACCAGAAAAATTTTATGCAGGTGGATGAAGATCAAAGAGAGAAGAGCCGCTAAGAAAAAGCAACAAGAGAACTCCAAATCATGTGTGGAAGTATATAAGAAGACCTCGAACAACAAGAATTAAAGCCTCGACTTGGAGAAGCTACATGCAGGAAGACAGAAGAGATCCCTATGTATCTTGGCACAACCTCAACGGATGGATGTCGCCGCCATCATACCATGTTAACCCTCCTTGGTCATATGGTACATTTCCACCTTATGATTTTTACTACTAGTTATGCATCATATAGTATATTAAAAATGGGGAGAATGTTTTTTAAAATTAAGAGTATTTTCAAAGGGAAATTTTATTAAAAGAGATATATGTTTTCAAAATAAAATGGATGAAGTATTTTGTATTTTTAAAAAGGGAGGAGAAAATAGTTTTAAAAAACCATTTAACATGAAGTCTTTCTTATATGTAAAAAGAGGGAGAAGAAGTCGAGATGCTAACCTTCAAATTTTATTTATTTATCATCATCAAAAAGGGGAAAATATTAGTATATTATTTGCATAACTTGATCTTAGTGCTATGCCTTGATTTGTCTTATCGAAGATATGTAACTTGGAGGTTTTACCCTTTATCATTAGTTATAAATGCGTTCGTTCGATTATGATGTATCTATATGAGACTAATCACTTGTGAGCAAACTCGATTTTGGATACAAGTCTAATGATGTAATGAAACTATGAATTATCAAAGCACAGCTCATCGATAGAGTGTTGACTTGAGACATCCTATATTCAATTCAGGATGACAGAGGTGGCATACATCTCCTTTCAAAATATGCCCTCGAGACATTTACTTTAACTTAATTCATTATTTTAAAAAGCAAGAAGAAGCAGTGTCATGTCCCGGACCTTGAAACATGGTAAAAATTGTGGAAGCATCTCAAAACAATGGAATTTTTTTCCGAGTCCAGGAGCGAGACAAAAACTCAATAATCCATAAATAACTTTTAGAGTGCCAAACATGATGGAAGAATAAAGGAACAAAACCAATAAATAAAAGACTTATCAAGTCTAAGCTACAATTTTAAAAAATTCTATCAATAACTCCTGTACATTACTCTTAATGAACTAGGATAAAATATTGTAAACATTTTATGACCCAAACCCTGAGACCAAGGCCAGCATGGTATTGGTCGACAAGGAATAAAGTAGGGGGAGATAAGGGCCAGTATACAATAAATACCTCATTAATTAATTCATTTATTTATGCATTTTTGGCACCTATTTTGTACATAATTATTTATTCATCAAATAAAGAAACTTTGTACATGAAAATTTTAGATAATAATGTAAATAAAAATACAAAATTGAGTTTGTATAAAAATAATACCCAGTATACATTTTATACACAGAATAAAAAGCCAAAATCTCAACTTCACAGACCCATATCTTGCAAATAAAAACTCCAAATCACCCAAATCACCTTTAATTGTATATAGCATTCCATGAACTATTTTATAAAATTGGTTTCATAATTTTTGGAGTCCATATGCAGAAGTTAGGTTTTTGGCCCTTCTTGTATATAGGACTGATTAAAATATTCCTTTTATTCAATATTTATTATTTTTATAAATTCATACTTTTAGAATTTTGTAAATAATTTATATAATGCATACACATATTAAAAGTAAAGAAAAACCAAAAATAATTTGTGAAATAAAATAAGTATACAAAATTCATAGACCAAATACCTATACTATATACCTGCATATAAATAAAAAAGATTTTATTCCTTGATTCTTTTATTCTTTTATATTTTTATAATAATATATACATTATACATAACTCATTAAAAATATAAATCCAAAATAAAAATCAAGAAAATACAATAAATAAATTAAGAATACAAAATACATAGG
The DNA here is from genome assembly GCA_037367405.1 of Ottelia alismoides. Classification (NCBI taxonomy): domain Eukaryota; kingdom Viridiplantae; phylum Streptophyta; class Magnoliopsida; order Alismatales; family Hydrocharitaceae; genus Ottelia; species Ottelia alismoides. The sequence goes on from JAZKJV010008800.1 coordinate 17,662, forward strand.
TAAAATATCTATAATGATACCTACATAAACTTATACCTATTTATTTAAAAATATAAATAAACTCATAAAAATCAAACAAAAATACCTTTATACTCATAAAAGTAAATTATAAATTTATAAAATAAGTCAATAAAATAATAAAAGAAAATAAATAAATTAAAAATAAAATACATAAAAATACATGTAAATACATACATATACATATTATTAAATTAAAACTATAATAAAACACCTCGAAAAATTCAATAAAAATCATGAATAAATACTAGACGAAATAGTACACATTTTCTATTTTATAAGGAAAAATTAATAAAATCGTTTAAGGCCTCAAATAAATCAATTTTTAATCAGGTCTCCTATTTCGTCTTCTAGCGGATGACTTGGACCAATCCCAGGCCGTCAACAGTTGACCGCCCGGTCAACTACTTCCCCAGCCGCCCGATGTGACACAGCCCGTCTCTTCGCCCGTCTTCTCCCATTTTTCCCGGGCACACCATCCATCAATCGAAGATGCTTCCTTCACAAGAATTACTCCCTAATCATCCATGATGCCCGCCGATTCTTTGGATCAACCTAATACTCTTTAGATCATGTAATAATCGCCGGTCAATAAGACTACTCGCCAATGTCTATAAATAATTAGCTCCGTCTCCTTCCTCAGATTTGGCCATTTTCATTCCACCCAAATGCCGTGTTCTTGCTCCTGGACCATTCCTCGTGACAGGGGGAGTCGCCCAGCACCTTGATTCGGCCGGAGGAAGGAGAGTTTTGTCGTGGCGGAGCTCCGGCGTCCGTCCTGCTCCCTGGAGGCCCTCAGGTATAAGAGCTGCCATTTTATGCGTTTTTAGTTAGCTTTTAATGTTAGCGTTTCATTCCAGTAGTTAGATTAGTTGTTAGTTAATCACCGTAGCTTTAAAACCAAAATTCGAAGTTCGCCGGAGCTCGGCTCCGGCGACTTCCCCACCACTGTCCCGACTGTTTCCAACCGCCCCGAGCATCCCATTTCAAACCTCGACACCTTCTCCATCTATCGCGTACATTTGTTCAACCCAGGACCCTAGGTCCTGGCGAATCGGGGCTCCTCCTTCGCCGTTCGCCGGAGCCCCTCCTCCCACCTTCATTTTTGCGTTGCAGCTTCCAAACCCCGGGTCGAGGAGCATCGCCTCGAGCCCCTCTTCCTTTCTGTGCAGGTTAGGCGTACTAAAGCACGCCAGGAGACGAATCCCAAGCGAGCGGAGGTACCTGGAGCTCCGCTTCTTCATCGAGCTCGTGGCGCCGCTCCAGGACCCCTCCGTTCGATCAGACACCTCCAGTAGCTAGAGAGCCCTGCCAGGAAGCTATTTGGACCATCAGATGCCCGAGGGAGCGCCGGACGAGCGAGCAACACCGGATCGAAGGTCGGGGAAGAGGGAGTTCTTCCCTGTTCTTCGTGCCTTCGTCTTCACCGTCCGATCGCGGTCCCAACCCAGATCGAATCAGCAACGTCAGATAGAGCATCGCATCAACCGTCAGATCGGCTTGGCTGATCTAATCTCAGCCTCCTATCGGTGAAGCGTCATCGGGCGAGGAGGTGACGACGCGTGGCAAGTGAAGAGAGCTGCGCCGTTGGATGCCACGCCTTGTTTAAGGGTAAATTTCACATTCAACCCCCTCACTTTTTGTATTAATTATTTAATGCCAAAAATAAAAGTTTCAGTTGTAAATAAAATGTATATTTTGCAGAAGGACCCCTATGTTTTAAGATTTGCACTTTAGTCCTTCCGCACCTCACGTGCAGCAACCACGTGAGGCGCGTGAAATTTTGCATTTAACCCCGCCGGGTTCCTGTAATTATGAAATGGTCCTGAAAATAAAAGTTAACGTGTATTTTTATTGTGATCTTTGCATGTATGCTCCTGTCAACTATTTTATTTGCAAAAATACCCCTGCCAGGCCATTTAATTTTTGAATGCTTTGTCTATTTATTTTGTGCTCCATATTAAATTGAAAAATCTCGCAAAAATAGACTTAAGCTCCTGTTAGTATACCCTTGCACGCCATATTTTTAGTTTTTCATTTTGTTGCAATTTTGCATTTATTAAAAATAAAAAACATGTATTTTATTCATTGTCTAGAGTATAAAATCCCAAAAAAAATATCAAAATGCATTGAAAAATTCCAAAAAATTCCCTATGGTGTATTTTGAGCTATTTTAGTGTCAGTCCAAAAATCCCTAAAAATCTCAAAAGGAAAACCTTAAAAATTCAAAAATACCCAAAAACTTCAAAAAAATATTAAAAATCAAAGAAAAATCAGAAAAATATAAACTCAGGCCCTATTCATGCTATATTTTATTATCTTTATTAGAAAAATAGTGTGGAAAATTTTTGAGGCTTGTAACTATTTTTAATGTGTATTTTTATTACAGCCAGACCCCATTCCACTGTTTGCTTTTATTCAGCTATTTAAAAATGCTAAAAATATTCTCAAAAATGCCCAAAAATCACAAAAATAGTAAAAAATGATGAAAAACCCAAAAAGATTTTATTCCTTAATTTTTGACTATTTTTGAATATTTTTGTAAATATTATAGTACCCCTTTATGTGTATATAGGTATTTCCTAAAAAGAAAAAAAATAAAAATATATATATATATGTATATATATATTTAGTTATTTATATGTGTTCTTATATTTATTTATTTATTTATTATTATATATATAAAGAAAAAAAAGTATATATATAAGTTATTGTACTTATATACACCTATATATATTGTATGTATATACTAACCCTCTATGGGTATCCATACATATTTATATTAAATATAATACATATTTATATATTATCTAATTATATTATTATTATCCATATATATAAAATAATGATAAAAAAATATATAAAATATATTTAATTAATTAAAAACCCACTTCACACCAGGATGACTATTTTGCACATGTAGGCTCATGCATTTTGTATTGCTCTCTGTGGTTCGACCTCTACATGATTGTTCCCTATACATTTTATGGTAGAGTAAATAAAGATTAATTCACATTTCTTTTTGAACTTCATTGATGTATTCTTTTGTTGTGGGTTAGTTGCTGATCAACCAATATTCTGCGAGCGGTCGCCTCAGCGACACTTCTCATATTTTTATTGGACACCCTCGTGGTTTATGCGGTTATCAGATGGCGCCGTTGCCGGGGAGCAATGAGCATAGCCTAATTGATTTTTGTCATTCTTGTATAAAATTTTTGATTCATGATTCATTTTTGTGTGAGCAGCTATTTTATTGCTATTAATCACCATGCTTCATTTATTCATTTATTGTGATTATTCTATCTGCTCTATTGGATTGATTGAGCTATTCTAATGCATTATTTTTGTGACTTTGATGCGAGGGCCCGCCACGCGAGGATGGCTTCTTAGGAGGCCAATGCAGCCGAGCTTGGAGGAGGATGGTCTTCTTCTCATGACCATCTGGAGAGTGCACCAAAGAAGCAAAGAGAGGGGCATTAGATAGGCTAGAACACTTAGGATTATTTATTCTGTAATTTATGGTGAGAGAGAGACAATCTTGGCATGTAATTAAACAGGACTCTACTCTTCACAATGAGGTCCAGTGCCCGGGTGATTGTTCACCTGGGGGCCTCATCGCGACTTTTTGAGTTTTCATCGCCTTCTTTTATTTTGTTTCCCGAAGTTTTGAGCTTTCCGCCTTTCTTTTACTTTGTTTTGCGTGCTTGGAGCCCCTAGATATAGGTTGCTTGACTCGGTAGCTAGGTCCAAACATTAATAAGAATGCATGTTCCTATAGTCTACTTCGCTTGGATCTAGTCAAATTTAAACAAGTTGTTAATTTGTCTCTTAGCCCTCTGTGCCGTAGCGAACCCTGTAAAGCGCTTTCTCCTACCCTTAATTTGTTGAGCAGAGGAGGGGTGAGCCAAGACCGGACTCTCTTGGGCTAGATATGAATGAGCAACTTATGGTTCTTCACGCTAATAGCAGCTTATGTTTAGGACGATTTTGTGCCTTGCATACCGACATGTAGATAGGTTTAAAAATTCTGTTTTGCATACCACATGGAGAGAGCTGGGATGCACTGTAAGTCTTCTAACTCGGCATGCATCATTCGGTTCAATGGTGAGATTTCCATCATGGAACCACTTGCACGGTTTTTCCGCTATCTCCCTCTGATTTTGAGCACCTAGGACTTAAATGAAAATCTACAAAAACGTTAGGCGCTGGTATGAAAACAGACTCAAAAAAAAGTGAAAACCAAAAATTAAAACAAGGGGACTGCTAAATAAACTTTGACCTTAATTAAAATCTGTAATGGACTATCATTGTACCGGGTTCATAAAGCCCTCATTGTTTTCAGGTACCTTGGAGGGGGATCAAAACCCTACTCCCTTGAGCGAGTGCGACCCCTAAGGATTAAAGCCCAAAACCCAGTCTGCAACTGCCTTGTGTATCGCCTGGATTTCTGAAGTATTGGCACTTCTATCGTACGTAGGCGAGTAGGACTTGGTCGCCAATGGTGACTCTCTGTTGTGAGAGCATCGACCCTGTCCGAAGTATTGAGCATAGGCCACGCCTTCACGGGGGTGTCTGTCTCATCGTCCTGCGTCCGAGTAGGTTTTTGCACGCTCACGGGTGATTCCGTTGCGAGCGAGAATCGAAGTATTGGTTTCGCCTATCGGCTTCCTCTCTCTTTTCTTTGGTTGAGTAGGGATCCAGGAAGGGTTACAAGGACTCCAAAAAGTACAGACTACAGGTTACACAGGAGGAGGACAAGTACGGGATACTCTTCTGGCAGTACTCTCTCTCCTATAGGGTAGCGTACTAAGGACTTGTTATAAGATATGCCTGAAAAATAACAACTCTAAAAATGAAAAGATAATAAATAGCCGAGCTTTTACGACTTCACATGGCGTGAGTTGGTGAACCCGATTTTGTATTGTGTTTGTATGGATCTAGATTAAGGTTCAAAGATCAAAGTCCCGCACCTTTGCGCAAAATTTTGTTGTGTCTCCCTTTGACCACCCCGCTCAAACGAGCCTTTCTACTGTTTTACACTCCTTTTATTCCTCGTTGACCATCGTATCGTTCTTCCAACATCCGACATTCTCTTGTGCTTCGTGAAGATGATCCATGGATGGTTTTATCGGGACCATGCCGACACCTACATCGATTCCATGGACTCAACTCCACCAATAATTTCGAGGCGATTCCTGAGAACCCGATCCGGACTTTGCGGATCGATCTCCAGACTCCTCGTTTTATACCTTTCTCTTGGCCACCCAATAATCTGGGATCACTTTTGTCCCGCTATCGCCATTGTGAATGGGAGTCGATTATAGTCTACATCATTTTTCCATTCACAACACGCTGGGGTTGACTTGAATTCCAGCTTCATCACGGCAGCTGAACATTAATTGCAAGTGATCTGATTCGGACCATCTCATTATGCAGATAGAAGACAGTGCGAGCCCTGGAGATTTCTCCGGAGTTCATTTCGTCCGATTCAGACCCTGACATGGCTCCAGGAGGAAAGGGCAAGGGTCAGCAGCCACCCATCCCATAGGGACAGATGCCAGACCAGAACCAAGTCAATGCACAACTTCTGGCGTCTATCCAAGCTATCCAGCAGCAGCTGACTGAGCATGCCCTTACGCAGACCGCTTTCCAGGATATGTTGAATGATATGATGAACCGTGACGATGGAGGAGGAGGCAGAGGCAGAGGAGGCAGGGGAGGAGGAGGTGGAGGTGGAGGAGGTGGTGGTGACAACAATGATGATCCTGAATTCCCACCACAGCCAAAGCCAACACTCAAAGAAACATATAATCCGGGAGACAGCCAGATGACCGAGTGGATCCTCATTCCGTCGGTACACGCTCATTTTGAGCTGAAGCCCCAGTTCATAGCCCTTCTCCCTGCATTTCATGGCAACACCAACGAAGAGCCGTACATTCACCTCCAGCAGTTCACCCGCATTCGCCGCACCACTCATTATCCGAATGTCCCTTTAGACATTGTCAAGATGCTGGATTTCCCCTTCAGTCTACAGGACAAGGCCCTCTATTAGGTCAATCAATTGGGAAAGGTCGTGACGACCTGGGAGGAGTCGAAGTCCGCCTTCCTGCACAAGTATTACCCTCTCGGTCGGCTCAACCAGATGCGAGCCCGTATCAGTAATTTCTCCCAAGGAGCACACGAGTCAGTACACGAGGCTTGGGAGAGATTTACTGATCTGCAGGAGAAGTGTCCCCACCACGAGATCCCTAAGACCAGCTTGGTCCAGCATTTCTTTGGGGGACTCAATATTGAAAGCCAAAGGCTCGTGGACGCAGCATGTGGAAGCTCCCATTTCAATAAGGATGAAGACGTTGTTTGGCAAATCTTTGAAGAAATGGCCGAAGGAGAGGCCGCCCTCTCTTCATCCAAGGCTTATCAGAAGCAGCCCCAGATCTTACAGAAGCAAGTGCACATGGCTGCATCCAAGGAAGCAGAGAGAGATGAGAGCTCCAACCTCAGCATCATCGGGGGCCATCTCTCTAAGGTTGATATCATCGAGAAGCGATCACAGGACCTTGAGAAACTCGCTGTGATCGAGAAGAGGACCCAGAACCTGGACAAGCTAGATCAGATCAACAAGTACCTTGAGCTGTTGGTCGGTACGATCAACTCTGTCCAGTCGGCTACACCATCAGACGCTCCCGCTGAGAAGAAGGACGAGCAGCAACCGCAGCATCAGCCTCAGCCAAGCCAGCAGCCACTGGCAGTCCAGCACGTGTATGATGAATCTCTGATTCATCACATCAAAAGTCAAAAATAGAGCCTTGTTCCCGAGAAAATAGAGGCATGTTTCCTTTTATCTTGCATAAATAACACTCATGCATGCATCCATAATTCATGCATTATAACAGCTCATCTGCATTTAAATAAGTAGCCACAAATCCCCTGTAAAATATCCCTTCATCAAATAACTTCTTCTCTATAATATATGTGTATATTCCTTAATAATAGAGGGAAGAATGCCAAAAAGCCACCCTTGTAAAATAGCCCAAACATCCTGGGAACCCTTGTACATACATAAAGCCCTCATACAAACCCCTAATTAGGTCTACTCACTCTTAGAATACTACATATTAAAAGACCTTCAAAATGAGACTAATTTCATTGCAATTGGAGCTTGTATGAGAAACTTGGGTTTTTGGGTCATTTTGTATACTACACATGTATATTTATGTATCCTTATACTTATGTATCATATTTGGCCTTATCTCCGTCTTTGGTCAACATGAAACTTGTAGATCTCATCAAGATCTACAACTTTCATGTTTTGAGTTTTTCCAAATTCGGCCTCCTCTTCAATCTACACGCATTTTTCCTCCAGACATTCACAGCAGGCCACGTGGCGCCCTCTGATTGCGCCACGCGGCCCGCTACCCTTCGCCTCATCCGCCCGCACCCTCCGCCGTTGGATCTCGCTTCAGATCCAACGGCCCAGGCCTTTCCACACGCTTCCCTTCTCCTTGCCGTCAGATCCTCACCTCGCTTCATCTGATCCCTCCATCAGCGCCGCTCTCTCTGCCCTCCACGTGGACGCATCCGCACCCTCAGACCAGTTCCGCCCTCGCATCTGAACCATCCGCTCGCGCCTCGCCACAATACGCCACGTGGCTCGCCCATGACCCCTCATCTTGGGACCCCAGATCTAATCACACCCACTCACCACGATCTGATCTCCACCGTTGGATCACAAGATCCAACGGTGGAGACTTCGTCTCCTACCTCCAGGCGCCCCTCTCCCCCACGTTCCTTGCCTTGCGGGAGGGGAGCCCCCTTTCCTTTTCTGGGCACACGTCAGCCATCTTCTCCGGCCGCTGACCTCGCCACGACGCTCCCCACTCGTCCCTCTCCCTCGCCAGCACCCTCAATCGCCACCACCTCCACCATATTCGCCCCACGACGACCACCAACTTCACCAATCCACCAGCTAACCCATCAACTCCACCTTATAAATACGCCGTCACCAGCGACCTTCATCCCTATCCGCCACTCCAGAGAGATCCCTCGAGCTCCAAGCCTCCTATTGGTGACAGCAATCGGCTGATTTGTCGAGCGACGACAGCGATCCAACTCCGGCGAGATCCTCGGCCCACCGCCGTGTCGCAGCCACTCCTCCGAGCAGCTGCACGAGCTCGGGACCTTACCGATCCCTCGAGCGACGACCCTGGAACTCAAATCCGAGCTCCAATCCCCAGGTAACCTCCTTCATCTCCTCCGATCTTCGTCTTTATTTTCTTGTTCTCTTTCTCCGATTTTATTCGCCGTCCACGACCATCTTCGCGCCTTCCAATCAACTCGCCGAGCTTCGCGTCGAAGCTCCGATCTTCGCAGTATCTTCCACGCTCTCCGACGACAAGTTTCACTCTCCTCCGACCAACAGCTCCGCCGTTTGGCTGGAGCTCGTTCGCCGGGCCACCTCACTTCCCCGTAGGCCTCGCCGAGCACTCCACTTTCCTCCACGAACACCTGCACGCCTCGGCTATCCATCTAACCCTTCGCAGGTCCTCAATCCTTCATTGGCCGGAGCCTCGCCGGAGCTCTCCTCGAGCTTCATCGACACCGAGCTCCAGCCATCCTCCAGGGATCCAGAGACCACCAGAGGCTTCGCCCTTCACTTCCGCTTCTTCCGAGCAAGGTGGGAGCTGACGAAGCTCATCACCGGAGCTTGGACACCGAGGCGGAGCTCGGCTGCCTTCACCGGAGCACAGGCCTCTCCTCCGCAGGTGGCGGAGGACCCGTCGAGACGACGCAGCAGCAACCGTTCGATCGTCTGATCGAACGGCCCTCGCCCCGCCACGCGTCCCTTTGCCGCCCCCGTCTTCGACCGTTGATCACGCTTCGGATCAGACGGCTCTCCAGCCGCCACGCACCTTCATCGACATCCCTTGGATCTATCTTGATCCAAGGGCCTTCAGGCTGCCACGTAGACGAGTCCGAGCCTCGGCTCTCCAAGCCTAGGCTCGGGTGACCCGAAGCTGCCCCGAGGCTGAGCCGAACCTCCAGAAGGCCCGAGCCTCACTCCGAGCCTCAGACGCCCTCCGAACCTAGGTCGGCCACGTGAGGCGCACGTGCGACCTGGGTTATTTGCATCGACGCCCCTGGAGCTTTCCATATTTGCGAAGAGGCCCCTGTGAAGCAGACATCACGTGAGGAGCACGTGTCTCGTGGAGAAATTGCATAGAAGTCCTGCATACTATTGGTAATTGCATTTTAGTCCCTGTCAGCACGTTTACTTATTGAAATTTTATTTTCCAGTATTGCATTTACACCCTTGTGTTTGCACGTGTCCTTAGCATGCATTTTTCATCATTTTGAAATTCTACAAATTGCAAGTTGTTGAGAATTTTGTCCTCTATCAGTTTGTACCCGTGTCTGATTTTTGTTGGCTTAATTGAATTATCAATGAATTAATTGGTTCATTTGAGACATATTTTGCCCAGTGATGCCTTTTGATTTTTAATTAAATATCAGTGCCTTCAAAAATCACCAAAAATTCACAGTAGCTTAAGGACATTATTTTCAACACTCCATAAAAAGTTCATATCATTTGCACGCATAACGAGGCCTCAATAAATAGTTTAGTGATTTTCTTTAATTAATTTTAATTAATTCATTTCACAATAAATTTAAGTTCTGTCAATTTTCCTAGGTCCCTGATCATTAGACCCTCCTAGGATAATTTTAGTTCTTGGAAAAATTGTGGTTTGATATTTATTAAAAATTAAACACTGAAAATTACTCTGTCTGTTTATTTAATTCACAGAAAATTTATTTTGGGTCGAAAAATTCCAAAAAAAATTAGTGTAGGTCATTTTCATCATAAATAATCATCTGGCCAATTTTCATTATTTTTGGACTTCGTTTGATACATCAATTAAATTTAAAGTTAAATTGGCTGAGATTTGTCTGCATATGTCTGCATAAGGAATAAAAAGACCAAAAAAATTTGACCCTCGAATATCAACACTTGAAAATTGCTGTAATCCACCTAAGGAGACAGTTGCCTCCCTGAGATCGACCTTGGACTCCACCAAGTAAAAAATATCACCGCTTAAAATTGACCAAAATCTGATTTAAGTGGTTTTTGATCAACCTTCCGTATCCGACTGCAACGAACACTTAAAAGTAATTTGGACCATTAATTTGACCGAATTAACTAAGGGTGCGGGAGCGCACATCAAAATGGCGCCGTTGCCGGGGAGGCACGACTTAGGTTAATTTGTAGCATATTTTTGAAGTGTTTGATTTCTAATCCCCGGGTTGTCTGACCCCCGGTTTTTCTTGTAATTATTTCTCTTATTTGTTTTATTTTTGCTCTATTTTTGTGTCACTCTCTGACCTCTATTTCATTTTTGTGCGAGGACCGCAAGGAGTCGGCGACGCTTCAAGGACTTAGCATTTAAAGTGTGTTGAGAGAAAGAGAGGCATTGTACTTTTTATTTTATTTTTCTTTTGCATTATTTCCAGCGGTTCCCGTTTGGGAGCTCGCGCGTGTAAATATAGTGGAAAACCGTGTCCCGTGTGCTGTGTGGGTGATTGGTAATTTAGCTTGCACTAGCGGCTCCTCGAGCCACTCTAGGACTTGTTTGTGCTCAATAGGACCACACAACACACTTAATAGACGCACCTAGACCGCAGGACTTAGTTCAAATTAAACTGTTCTTCACGCTAATAGAACTGCCTGTCTAGGAGCGGCTTTCATCGCTTGCATTTGCATGTAGAATAAAGTTTTCAATTCTGTATAGCATCCTGCATCAAAAAGCGAAGGATCACTGTAAGTATTCTGTACTCAGCATACGCATCATCGATTTCAACCTTGCATCGGCTTTTCTCGATTTCCTCCCCTCTGATTTTCTCATTTAACTTAAAAAGGAAATTGGGACTGTACGATAGGCGTGCTTTGTGGTGATTAATTACAGTGATAACCTAACTTTAAAACCGGGACTGCTAACAGTATTGACCATAAAAAGGGAATAAAAGCTAAAAATTTTTTGCGGGAGACTAATCCCCGACCTTGTTTTCAGGCTGAGTGAGGGTACCTGAGTGTGTGTGAACACCCTAAGGTAGAGACCAAATCCCCGTCTTCCATATCACGTTCTAACTGATCCTAGCAAATATCACGAGCCGAATATTTTCAGATTCTTTGACTAGTACCAAGTAGCCTCCGCCTGTCTCAGGTAGATAGGGGTGAAATTGCGGTACTTCGCGACAAGCTGCCAGTAACCCTCCGGGGCGAAGTTCCGGCCTTGTCAGCCTCCGCCTGCTTGCAGGTAGATAGGGGCGTGGTCACTGAGTCCATCGGCTTGGGATAGGAGCGAAGAAAGGAAGGAGCGGCGGTATCTTAGACGACAGGATAGACAGGGAAGACGCATCCGGCTCTGAGCCGACTTCCCTCTAGGCCGCGTAATCCTTGCTAGATTTGCTTGAAAATTACACTTAAAAACTACAAGACAAATTGGACTCAACTTTGAGTCCTTCACTGTGTTGAGTGTGAATCCAGGGTCTTGGATTGATCTTGTGCCTGCTTCAGGTAGGAGTAAAATCCTATCTTCTTCTTGCTTCACCAAGATGAGTGACTGGGGAGATCTCGACGCACCGTTCACTGATCTCTCTATGAGTCCCCCAAGTAACTCGTCTTTTCCGGTCCGAGCGCACCTTGGACCACCCAGGACTCATGACCCTCTTGAGTCCTGGTTCCCTCCTGCTCAGGGTGGTTACTCTCAAACCTACCCTTCTATCTCCTCTGAGATTACCAAGGAAGATCATTTCCTCGGTAATCCCATCCTTGATTCAACCTCTAACACCGACCTTATTTTTCAATCCCCAGAAGTAGAGGAAGAAATGCCACCAAAGATGCCGCCTGATGAGGACCAGATGAGACAGATTCTAAGACGCCTTGCTGAAGCTGAACAGAAAAATGCTGATCTCACTGCACGAATGGGGCGGATAATAGTAGCTGAAGGGATCGACCGACCAATGGTCGATACCTATAACCCGGCGGAGAACGAAATCCAGAATTGGCTAGCACCTGCAGTTCCCGACCAGGCATTCGAGCTGAAGCCCCACTTCCTTAGCCTGCTGCCGAAGTTCAACGGAAACCTAAGCGAAGAGCCGTACACTTTCCTCCGTGACTTCGAACTAGTCTGCAATAATCTGAGCCATCCCAATGTTGGCCAAGATTATATCCGGCTGAAAGCCACCCCGTTTGCCTTAGGAGATAAGGCTGCACATTGGCTGAAAAACCTAGGGGTGGTATGTACTACCTGGATGCAGTTCAAGAACCTATTCTTGAAGAAGTTCTACCCACTCAGTAGAACCAATCAGATGCGGACGAAGATTGCCAGCTTCGCCCAAGGACCCTGCGAACCGTTCCACGAGGCGTGGGACAGGTTCAATGACTTAGTACAGAAATGCCCATGCCACAGCATTTCTAAGGCGATCTTAGTCCAGACCTTGTTCTGCGGCCTAACCCCAGAGATGCAGGGGTTAGTCAGCGCCGCCTGCGGAGGAAGCTATCTGAACAAGAACGAGCACGCCGTGTGGAAAATCCTAGAGCAGATGGCAGAAACCGGCAAGTCACAGGCCACAAGGGCCTATCAGTTGTCTCCCTCGATTCTATCCAATGAGACAACTAGAAGGACTGTTGCAGATCTGACAGAGGACCTCATCCCCAGCATGGGGATGATTGCAGACAAGCTTACCATGGTCGAACAGATCCACAAGAGAGTCGCGGAGATGGAGTCTCTTTCGAGCCTTCCCAAGAAGGTGGAGGAACTCTCTGAAAAGGTAGCCAAGATTAAGCTACCCACCCCTTCTGCACCACCTGTACCTGTACATCGAGTCCATCTTGTACAGGAACAGGCACCGGGGTCTCAGAGCAGCTGGGATCAGACGTACACCCAGCAGAACCATCATGCACCCCCACCAGTGGAGACAGAGTACGAGGAGCCGCCGCCCGTTTACGAGATCAACGGGCTCTGGTATAGCCGCGACCCACTAGTCCGGCAAATCGAGATGGGGAAGGACCAGTCACACCGCCCAACCCCAGTCTACCAGGAGACCAGGCCTGTCACAATCCCGCGATATCAGTCCAGGCCAGAACAAGGGTACCAGCCGCAGCAGCGCACCTATCAGCAGGGGCCAGCACCGCCCCATCAGCAGCAGTATCGGCACGGCCAGCAGGCCCAGTTCAGGACCGCATCCACTCAGCAGCCAGCCCAGCCCACCGAATTGGAGTCCCTCACCTTGGAGATCCAGACCCTGTCTGATAGGGTCCAGCAGATGCAGAACGATTACCTGGACATGAGAACCGACATCAACCGGGTCTCTCGTGCTCAGGATCAACAAATGGCGCCAAGGACTCCAATTCCCGCACAGGTTCAGGCCAACCCAAATAGCGTACATCAAGGCCAGAACCGACCCCGAGATCAGGTATACTATTCAGATAATTATTTATCTGAACATGAGATCCTTTCGTATGATAATGTTAACCATATGTCCCTCAGGAGCGGAAGGACCGTGACCATACCTGATCGGGCACGGGCACAACCGGAAGGAACCTCCGAAATTCGACCTGAGGAGAATTCGGAGGAGGAAGAGGAGGAGCACCACCACCACCAGCAGAAGAAGAGGACATCTGAGTCCTCGAAGCACCAGCCCCGTAGTCATCCAGAGTCCGACGACACCGATGAGCCCGCACCTCCATCTGAGGAGGACCAGCCAGAAGAAGCGGAAGAAGCATCACCGGTTTCGCCCAAGCATTTCCCTTTTCGTCAGAGTCAGAGTCAGAGTCTGTACAAAAGTCCAAGTCAGAGTCTTGTTCAGAACTCAGTTTCAAAAGCTAATGAAGATATTTCAGTTCCAGAACCTGAGTTAATAATCCCTTTCCCCCAAGCTCTCAAGGGTGGGAAGAAGAAAAATAAAAAAATTCAAAAAGATGACCCTGAGATGGCTGAGTTTTGTAACAAACATATCAAGGTCACAATCCCCTTTGACAAGTTCGTGGAAATGACTCCTGCATTCCAAAAATACCTTAAAGTGAGATGCACACCTACTAGGGTTAGCAGGAGGACCAAAAGCCGTGTTGAGAAACACGTTCTATCAGTAGCCACGACTTGTGCAATAAAGAACTCGTTTCCTCGGAAACGAAGAGACATGGGTGCACACTATGTAGTGAGTCATGTTGATGACATCGCGTTTGCACACACTCTCCTGGACAATGGTTCCTCGATCAACTTGATGCCCACAGCCCTCTATGAGCGGCTCAATCTCGGACCTCTTAGGAAATCTAGAGCTATTCTTCAGTTCGCGGACAAATCCACTAAGAAGTCCCAAGGAGAGTTAAGGAACATTGTGATCAAAGTCGAGGGGCAGGAATACATGGTGGACTTCACTGTCCTCGATATGGAAACCCCTCGTAATTGGAGAGATTCCCAGATCATTTTAGGTAGGCCCTTCCTCAGAACAGCAGGGGCCTTATTCGATTATAAGAATGGGAAAATTCAGTTCCAAACTCCAGGCGGAGATGAGGAACTAGAGATGAAGCAGACAAGATGGCAGAGACCAGACTCCGAATCCAGCACCGAGTACTCTTTTATCGAAACAGACTGTGAGCATATAGACTTAGTTGGGCCATGGAGACAGAACCCAGCCAGCACCGATGTGTCCATCTCCTTTGAAGATGATCCAGTGCATGAGTCAGTCTGCGAGATCCTCAGGAACGAGTACAGCTCTGAGCCTGCATCGCCCTTTATCTTCGATGACATAGAGGCCCAAGTGGGCCTGTCATTCCTTACATCCTTAGGACAATCGGAAGATGAGGAAGACGAGTCGGACGAGGCGTTCGCCGATTGCATGGAGACCTTTGACGATCCGACTCCAGAGCCAAGCTTGGTGGCAGCCATTGCAGAACAGGATCCAGCCACTTCCAACACCGAACCAGATCGGATTGAGCCAGACTTCTTAAACGATCATACCATCCCTGAGCTCAAACCTTTACCCACAACTCTGAAGTATGCCTTCCTTGCAGGCCAAGACAAGAAATTTCCGGTCATTATCAGTTCGCAATTGACCGAGGAGCAGGAGTCTCGCTTGCTAGAGATCCTGGAGAAGAACCGCAAGGCAATAGGCTGGAGCATTTCCGATCTCCACGGGATAAATCCCGCTCTGTGTTCGCACCATATATACTTGGAGAACGAAGCCAAACCCTCTCGTGAATTCCAACGTCGGTTGAATCCAAATCTACGAGAGGTTGTGAAGAAAGAGATAGAAAAATGGTGCGACGCGGGTTTCATTTACCCAATCTCCGATTCTAAGTGGGTGGCCCCAATCCATGTTGTCCCGAAAAAGTCGGGAATTCAGACGACCACCAATGAGGACGGAGAGGAGATCGTGACAAGAGTACCCACGTCGTGGCGCGTCTGTGTGGATTACAGACGCCTGAATGCCGCGACGAAAAAGGATCATTTCCCCCTACCATTTATTGATCAGATTTTAGAAAGACTAGCGGGGAAAGAATTCTTTTGTTTTCTTGATGGGTTCTCGGGCTACAATCAAGTAGCCATAGCTCCAGAGGACCAGGAAAAAACCACGTTCACATGCCCCTTTGGTACCTATGCTTTCAGGCGCATGCCTTTTGGGCTATGCAATGCTCCAGGTACTTTTCAAAGGTGTATGATTGCTGTATTCGCCGAAATGGTCGGCGAATTCCTGGAAGTCTTCATGGATGACTTCTCGGTCCACGGCGACTCCTTCGATTCCTGCCTTAGGAATTTGGACCGAGTCCTCAAAAGATGTTGTGAGGTCAATCTGGTGCTCTCCTGGGAGAAAAGTCACTTTATGGTGACAGAGGGCATAGTGTTGGGGCATGTCATCTCCAAGAGAGGAATGGAGGTTGACCCTGCCAAGGTGAACGTGATCAGACGACTCCAGCCACCAACCAACGTACGGCAGTTGCGGTCGTTCCTCGGGCATGTCGGATTTTATCGGAGATTTATAAAGGATTTTTCTAAGATTGCCCGACCGCTAACTGAGCTTTTAGGCAAAGACGCGGAGTTTATTGTCGATCACAAGTGTCTTGAGGCCTTTAAGCGGTTACAAGGAATGATCATGGACGCACCCATCTTACAAGCCCCAGATTGGTCTCTCCCTTTTGAGATCATGACGGACGCCTCAGATTATGCTGTTGGGGCTGTATTGGGACAAAGAAGAGATGGCGTCCCGTTTGCAATTCACTACGCAAGCAAAGTGCTTGATTCTGCTCAGCGTAACTATACAGTTACCGAAAAGGAAATGCTTGCGGTAGTGTTTGCCTTGGACAAATTCAGATCTCATTTAATTGGATCCAAGGTAACTGTGTTCACAGACCACACGGCACTACGATATTTGATGGAGAAGAAGGACGCGAAGGCGCGTCTTCTTCGTTGGATTTTACTTCTGCAGGAGTTTGATTTGGACATCCGTGATAAACCTGGAAAGAAGAACGTAGTAGCCGATCATCTCTCTCGTCTCGAAGATCTTAATACTTTCGAGGTTTCCCCGATTCGAGACTCCTTCCCTGACGAGTCGATTTTTGTTATCGACTCACTCCCCTGGTATGCCAATATCGTGAACTATCTTGTCTCCAAGAAAGTTCCCGAAGATTGGGCCAAGAGCCAAATTGACCGACTAAAGTCGGACGCTAGACACTACCATTGGGAGGATCCGATCCTTTTCTTTGAAGGACCAGATTGTGTCTGGAGACGTTGTATTCCTCAGGAGGAACACCAGAGTGTCCTTTCTTTATGCCATAGCTTAGAGGCAGGAGGACACCACTCCGGGAAGAGGACCGCATGGAAGGTACTTCAATGTGGCTTTTACTGGCCGACTCTGTTTCGCGATGCCACCGCCTTCGCGAAGTCGTGCCCAGTTTGCCAGAGGATGGGAGGAACCGTTGGTTCCAAGGATGAGATGCCAATGCAGCCAGTCATCATTTGTGATGTCTTTGACGCCTGGGGCATCGATTTCATGGGCCCATTCCCTGTCAGCCACGGGTTTGAATACATCCTTCTTGCGGTTGACTATCTGTCCAGATGGGTGGAGGCTATCCCGACCCGAGCCGCAGACAGCAGGACTGTCTGTAAATTTATCAGAGAGCACATAATCTCTAGGTTCGGGATCCCCAAAATGATGATATCAGATGGGGGTAGCCACTTTGTGAATCGGGAGGTGAAGAAACTCCTGAAGGACTACGGCATCGAACACCGTGTCGCTAGTCCTTACCACCCACAAACCAATGGTATGGCTGAGGTGTCGAATAGGGAGGTGAAAACCATATTGCAAAAGCTCGTCCGCCCAGACAGGAAGGACTGGTCTCAGATCTTGGATCAAGTCCTCTGGGCGTATAGGACGGCTTACAAGACTCCGTTAGGCACCTCCCCATTCCGAATGGTATTCGGAAAGCCGTGCCATTTGCCCGCAGAGTTAGTGCACAAATCAGAATGGGCAATAAAGAAGGTCAACTGGAACACACACCTAGGCCAGAAACAAGGAGACATGGATCTAAATGAGCTTGTGGAAGTCAGAAACCGAGCATACGACAACAGTATGGTGTACAAGGACAAGGTAAAGCGTTGGCACGATAGATATATCAGACGAAAGACCTTTGTTCCTGGACAGAAGGTATGGTTGTTCAATGCCAGGCTGAAGACTTGCCAAGGCAAACTAAAGTCTAAGTGGACGGGACCATTCATTGTCCGAACGGTGCATGATAGTGGATGTGTCGAGATCTCAGATCTCGCAGATGACGCACCGACATTCCTAGTAAATGGGCAGCTGTTGAAGCACTTCGTCGAATCCAATGAACAGTTAGTCCATGTAGAGGAGATTGTATTCATATGCAAGACAGATACATCAGATATATCTAAAGCCGCGTATGAGACCTTGCAGCAATGAACTCCAGCCATCAGCAGCATCTTCAAAAGATTCAGACAGACTCAACTGTATATATATCATTCTTCCTGTATATCCTACCCTTACCTCCACGATTCTAGTAACCCGTCCCACATCATCGAATCATTATCTCGGACTGTACTTAGGATGACCAGATCCTAAGTATAGGGGGAAGGGGTCACCCGAGTCGATTCATTGTACATTCTCCAGATCACATTGGTCCTCTTACTCACTCTTGTCCTATACTTAGGCTGACCAGAGCCTAAGTATAGGGGGGACCGATGCCCACCGTATATATTCATTTATTTCCCCTCTTTTCCTCGTCCGCCCCATTTCTGATCTTCTTCTACACTTAGGCTACCAGAACCTAAGTATAGGGGGGCGGGACGATTTCTATACTTTTTGTTATTTTAGCTCTCCTACGCTTAGCCCGAGCTATGTCTTTTTAGTCGCTTTCGTGCTCTGAGGACATAGCACACGCTAAGTATAGGGGGGCGTGTATATATTACATATATACTTTACCCATAGCTCGTACTTTCGCGTACTGTTGTATATATTTTGCAAGAATTACGGGTGGGTAAAAATCGAAAAACAAAAAAATTTTTTTGGTATACTTGTATAATATGTACTATATGTATAATACTTGTATAAAAAGTTGTAAAATTCTTGTAAAACATACTTTTGTAAATAATTGTTGTATACCAGAAAAATAAAACAAAAATAAAGGCTTCTTATTTACTCTTGCATATCATCCCTGCATAAAAAAATAATAAAAAGAGTCCTGCATTTTCATAGCATGACATCTCATCTCATCTGCATATTTCTGCATATGCAAAGTGAAAAGCTAGTGGGTTCTGAACCAAGTTATGAGTAGATATTGAGGATGGACTTGATTTGACCTTAATCCACCTAATTTCAGAGGAACCTTATAGGAACTGGAGTTAAGATTTCTCAGGTCAAGAGACTTAATTCTTTTAGTCCGCAAGTCTATGTTCACATGTCATCTTGACTAGTCTAAGTAGAATATCTCGTGCATACGCAGGATTCTTTTAGATAATGACCTAACTTGGACAAACACTATGCACGTAGCTCTTCATTGATGAGGTGGTAAGGAGGTAGTTTCCTTTGACTTGGGGTAGCATATGAGGGTAGTACTTCTAGGCGGAACCTCTCTTCTTCTTATAGTGAAGGAAGTGCGTCTCAACTTGGTCTAGTGGTGATGAAGGCTAAGGACGGGATGCTGTGGGTTGCAATAATGCTTCAAAAGAGGGATAGTCTACTGGCTCAAGAGGAAAAACTCCTGATGTATATGCTGCACCTTGAATATAGTTCCAAAAAAAAAATGCAAGAAAAAAAAACTCCAAAAAAATCAGACAGGTCCAAGAAAAAGAATAATACCTGTCGGAGTATGTATATTAGCAAGGAAAATGCAGTTGGATGACTTGGCTACACTGGTCAGGCATCCCGGGATAGGTGGCTACACTAGCCACCGTCCATTCTTTTCTCTACCCCCTCCTCTTGGGTTGGTCGCACTTGAACTTAGAAGGGAATACCCCGCTCCTCGAGGAAAGAGTTACTGGACCAGGTTATTGAGTTACCTTGTTAGAGGAGGCTGGTTCCGAGTCATTTCTGATGTGGAGAGTTACATCTCACTTACACAGTACAAGTAAGAATCATAGTCATCAGAAATTTGCGTTTGAGGATTTGTTCTGACCTGACTATTAAGGCGTCTTGAATAGAAGACTTGTGGAACTTGAAGTCTGTTAGGTCTTAAGTTCAGGTCCCAATAAGGTTCCGCCACACAACTAATCCAAAGGTCGAGTCAGGCTCCATTTTCAACTTTTGTTCATGACCTTGGTATGGAACCCAAAATCATTTCACTCTTGCATTTCATTTAGTTGCTCGGGGACGAGCAAGGTTTAAGTATAGGGGGTTGATGAATCTCTGATTCATCACATCAAAAGTCAAAAATAGAGCCTTGTTCCCGAGAAAATAGAGGCATGTTTCCTTTTATCTTGCATAAATAACACTCATGCATGCATCCATAATTCATGCATTATAACAGCTCATCTGCATTTAAATAAGTAGCCACAAATCCCCTGTAAAATATCCCTTCATCAAATAACTTCTTCTCTATAATATATGTGTATATTCCTTAATAATAGAGGGAAGAATGCCAAAAAGCCACCCTTGTAAAATAGCCCAAACATCCTGGGAACCCTTGTACATACATAAAGCCCTCATACAAACCCCTAATTAGGTCTACTCACTCTTAGAATACTACATATTAAAAGACCTTCAAAATGAGACTAATTTCATTGCAATTGGAGCTTGTATGAGAAACTTGGGTTTTTGGGTCATTTTGTATACTACACATGTATATTTATGTATCCTTATACTTATGTATCATATTTGGCCTTATCTCCGTCTTTGGTCAACATGAAACTTGTAGATCTCATCAAGATCTACAACTTTCATGTTTTGAGTTTTTCCAAATTCGGCCTCCTCTTCAATCTACACGCATTTTTCCTCCAGCCATTCACAGCAGGCCACGTGGCGCCCTCTGATTGCGCCACGCGGCCCGCTACCCTTCGCCTCATCCGCCCGCACCCTCCGCCGTTGGATCTCGTTTCAGATCCAACGGCCCAGGCCTTTCCACACGCTTCCCTTCTCCTTGCCGTCAGATCCTCACCTCGCTTCATCTGATCCCTCCATCAGCGCCGCTCTCTCTGCCCTCCACGTGGACGCATCCGCACCCTCAGACCAGTTCCGCCCTCGCATCTGAACCATCCGCTCGCGCCTCGCCACAATACGCCACGTGGCTCGCCCATGACCCCTCATCTTGGGACCCCAGATCTAATCACACCCGCTCACCACGATCTGATCTCCACCGTTGGATCACAAGATCCAACGGTGGAGACTTCGTCTCCTACCTCCAGGCGCCCCTCTCCCCCACGTTCCTTGCCTTGCGGGAGGGGCGCCCCCTTTCCTTTTCTGGGCACACGTCAGCCATCTTCTCCGGCCGCTGACCTCGCCACGACGCTCCCCACTCGTCCCTCTCCCTCGCCAGCACCCTCAATCGCCACCACCTCCACCATATTCGCCCCACGACGACCACCAACTTCACCAATCCACCAGCTAACCCATCAACTCCACCTTATAAATACGCCGTCACCAGCGACCTTCATCCCTATCCGCCACTCCAGAGAGATCCCTCGAGCTCCAAGCCTCCTATTGGTGACAGCAATCGGCTGATTTGTCGAGCGACGACAGCGATCCAACTCCGGCGAGATCCTCGGCCCACCGCCGTGTCGCAGCCACTCCTCCGAGCAGCTGCACGAGCTCGGGACCTTACCGATCCCTCGAGCGACGACCCTGGAACTCAAATCCGAGCTCCAATCCCCAGGTAACCTCCTTCATCTCCTCCGATCTTCGTCTTTATTTTCTTGTTCTCTTTCTCCGATTTTATTCGCCGTCCACGACCATCTTCGCGCCTTCCAATCAACTCGCCGAGCTTCGCGTCGAAGCTCCGATCTTCGCAGTATCTTCCACGCTCTCCGACGACAAGTTTCACTCTCCTCCGACCAACAGCTCCGCCGTTTGGCTGGAGCTCGTTCGCCGGGCCACCTCACTTCCCCGTAGGCCTCGCCGAGCACTCCACTTTCCTCCACGAACACCTGCACGCCTCGGCTATCCATCTAACCCTTCGCAGGTCCTCAATCCTTCATTGGCCGGAGCCTCGCCGGAGCTCTCCTCGAGCTTCATCGACACCGAGCTCCAGCCATCCTCCAGGGATCCAGAGACCACCAGAGGCTTCGCCCTTCACTTCCGCTTCTTCCGAGCAAGGTGGGAGCTGACGAAGCTCATCACCGGAGCTTGGACACCGAGGCGGAGCTCGGCTGCCTTCACCGGAGCACAGGCCTCTCCTCCGCAGGTGGCGGAGGACCCGTCGAGACGACGCAGCAGCAACCGTTCGATCGTCTGATCGAACGGCCCTCGCCCCGCCACGCGTCCCTTTGCCGCCCCCGTCTTCGACCGTTGATCACGCTTCGGATCAGACGGCTCTCCAGCCGCCACGCACCTTCATCGACATCCCTTGGATCTATCTTGATCCAAGGGCCTTCAGGCTGCCACGTAGACGAGTCCGAGCCTCGGCTCTCCAAGCCTAGGCTCGGGTGACCCGAAGCTGCCCCGAGGCTGAGCCGAACCTCCAGAAGGCCCGAGCCTCACTCCGAGCCTCAGACGCCCTCCGAACCTAGGTCGGCCACGTGAGGCGCACGTGCGACCTGGGTTATTTGCATCGACACCCCTGGAGCTTTCCATATTTGCGAAGAGGCCCCTGTGAAGCAGACATCACGTGAGGAGCACGTGTCTCGTGGAGAAATTGCATAGAAGTCCTGCATACTATTGGTAATTGCATTTTAGTCCCTGTCAGCACGTTTACTTATTGAAATTTTATTTTCCAGTATTGCATTTACACCCTTGTGTTTGCACGTGTCCTTAGCATGCATTTTTCATCATTTTGAAATTCTACAAATTGCAAGTTGTTGAGAATTTTGTCCTCTATCAGTTTGTACCCGTGTCTGATTTTTGTTGGCTTAATTGAATTATCAATGAATTAATTGGTTCATTTGAGACATATTTTGCCCAGTGATGCCTTTTGATTTTTAATTAAATATCAGTGCCTTCAAAAATCACCAAAAATTCACAGTAGCTTAAGGACATTATTTTCAACACTCCATAAAAATTTCATATCATTTGCACGCATAACGAGGCCTCAATAAATAGTTTAGTGATTTTCTTTAATTAATTTTAATTAATTCATTTCACAATAAATTTAAGTTCTGTCAATTTTCCTAGGTCCCTGATCATTAGACCCTCCTAGGATAATTTTAGTTCTTGGAAAAATTGTGGTTTGATATTTATTAAAAATTAAACACTGAAAATTACTCTGTCTGTTTATTTAATTCACAGAAAATTTATTTTGGGTCGAAAAATTCCAAAAAAATTAGTGTAGGTCATTTTCATCATAAATAATCATCTGGCCAATTTTCATTATTTTTGGACTTCGTTTGATACATCAATTAAATTTAAAGTTAAATTGGCTGAGATTTGTCTGCATATGTCTGCATAAGGAATAAAAAGACCAAAAAAATTTGACCCTCGAATATCAACACTTGAAAATTGCTGTAATCCACCTAAGGAGACAGTTGCCTCCCTGAGATCGACCTTGGACTCCACCAAGTAAAAAAATATCACCGCTTAAAATTGACCAAAATCTGATTTAAGTGGTTTTTGATCAACCTTCCGTATCCGACTGCAACGAACACTTAAAAGTAATTTGGACCATTAATTTGACCGAATTAACTAAGGGTGCGGGAGCGCACATCAGTGTACTACGTGCAGGCGCCCGACCAGGGCCAGCCGCAGCAGCAGATGGTCGTATACCAGCCAGAGTTCCTTTCTATTTCTGATCCAGTCTTCCCACCACCACCCCTGATCCAAGAAGTCAATGGGGTATGGACGAATGATGCACAACCGACCCGTCCTCAGGGACAATCCCAGGGTCAGCAATTTGCCAACCGGCAGTACCACCAACCTCAGGGTGGTCGTTTTGGTCAAACCTCTCAGCCTCACCTGCAACACCAGCAGCCTCCCCAGTTTGCACACCAATGGAGGCAGAATTTTCCTTACCAGCAGCCGTAGTACCGCCACCCATAACCATATCACCAGTATGCGGCTGCTCAACCTCAACCATACCAGCAGTATCCACCTTCGTCATACCAACAGCTTCAACTCCCTGCTCCACCACAGCAACACCACCAGCAGCAGCCTCCCCACCCATCTACTCAACAGCAGTGTGGTCTGCACGCTGAATCTTCTGATGTGTCCCCTGCTAATCCCACCATGGAGTGTCTAGCCCAGCTTGTCAAAGGTCTAGCGGAGATGACAAAACGGCTTGATGACCTGACCGCCACCCGCACTACCATCCCGACGCAGGTCGAAGCCAACCCCAACAATTTCAAGAAGAAAGAGCAGGTAGAATGTGATGTCCAGTCCGTGTCTGATAATGATATTACTGTTTGTTCTAATGCTGTTACTCTCAAGAGCGGTAGGGCCTTGCCTCCGCCTGCTACTACCAGTGGGGTGAATAAAGAAACATGTGGATCGTCATCTTCTGCATCAGCCGTGCCAGCTCCAGGGGCGGGTGAGGAGGAAGAGGAAGGAGAAGCCAGTCCAGCCGTCGTGCCTTGCCAGAATCAACCTCGGCCAAAAATACAAAAAAATCAGCAAAAACAAAAACAACAAAAAGAAGCTTGTAGCCGAAGCGAAGCTGCGCCAGCCTTGGAGGAGCCGCCAGCCGCAGCCGATCCCTCTCCAGCCGATGGAGCAGACGCTACTCTTTTTGATTGCCCTACAGCACCAGCATTTTCTAATTCAGCTTGTACTCCATTTTGTAGTTCGGATGTACAACATTCTGTGGGCGATGATTTTGATGTAAATAAGAACTCTAATTTTCCTGCCAGTAATGTGAATATTCCTTTTCTGCATGCAATACAAAAATCCAAAAAAATTGCAAAAAGAAAAAAATGCATTGTCTGATCCAGGTGTTGTGGAAATCTTGGATAAATTGACTGTTGAGATTCCCGTATTGAAGGCCGTGGAATACATGCCAGCTGTGAAGAAAGGACTGAAAGAGGCATGTACTAACAGGCGTCGCCCGGCGCAAGACAACAGACGCCGAGAGGTAGAAAAGCACGTTCTCTCCATGGCCACAGTTGCAGCTATCAGCAACCTCCCCCAGAAGAAGCAAGATACAGGAGCACCTCTGATCAGTTGTGTGATTTTTGATCAGGTCTTCGAACGCACTCTTCTTGACAGTGGTTCTTCCATCAACCTTCTGCCCTCGTCCATAATGCAAGAATTCGGGCTGGGACCACTCAAGCAGACACGCATGATCCTTCAGTTCGCTGACCGATCCGTCAAGCGGCCCCGAGGTCTGTTGGAAGACGTGATAGTTACCGTGCAGGAGATGAAATTTCCGGCTGACTTTGTAGTCCTTGACATGGACTCACCTGCACCCCTGCTCCAGACTCCCATCATTCTTGGCAGACCATTCCTCCGTACTTCAGGTGCCGTGGTTGATTACGGGTCTGGGAAGACCACCTTCAGCTCGAACACCCAGCAAATCACGATAAACATGAACAAAGAGCCGAATGCCACAACTGATGAGAGCCAGGAAACCTCAGAAGCAGACTGTGATTTCATCGTAGAGATCAAAGACTCAGAATTATCACTGGACGATCCATGGACCCGAGAAATCCTCACTCTTGAGGAGGACTTGGAAAGCACAGTCAGCATATGCTCCGATGATTTGTGGGAGACAGATTCTCAGATGCAGGCGCATCTTCTTGAGCACTCACTCCAGACCGAACACGATCAGCTTAGCGCAGAACCGTTCGGTACATCACCGGGATTTCAACAGAATGATGAGGATGGTAACAGCCTCAAGGTACATCCCACCACCAGCATGGTATCAGAAGTGACAGATAAGGTGGACAGATCAAAACCAGAACTCAAGCCACTTCCTGCAGGCCTGAAGTATGCTTTCCTTGCGGGTGAAGAACAAATGTATCCGGTCATCATCAGCATCAGGCTGAATCCGGATCAGGAATCTCGACTTCTCGAGGTTCTAGAAAAGAACCGCAAGGCACTTGGTTGGAGCGTATCATACCTCCGAGGGATAAATCCAGCCTTGTGTTCACACCATATCTATCTAGAAGAAGATGCCAAGCCGTCCCACAAATTTCAGAGAAGGCTGAACCCTAACCTTCGGGACGTAGTCATGAAAGAAATCACGAAATGGTGTGACGCAGGCTTCATCTATCCCATCTCCGACTCAAAATGGGTAAGCCCACTGCATGTAGTTCCCAAGAAATCCGGGCTTACCGTGGTTACAAATGAGAAAGGAGAGGAAATTTCTACTCGGGTACCAACCTCCTGGTGGGTGTGTGTTGACTACCGCCGACTTAATGCAGCAACCAAGAAGGACCACTTCCCCTTGCCATTCATTGATCAAGTTTTGGAAAGATTAGCAGGCAAGGAGTTCTTCTGCTTCCTAGATGGGTACTCCGGGTACAACCAAGTGGCGATCGCCCCTGAGGATCAAGAGAAGACTACCTTCACTTGCCCGTTCGGCACCTACGCCTTCAAGAGAATGCCCTTTGGATTGTGCAATGCACCGGCAACCTTCCAAAGATGCATGTTAGCAGTCTTCGCCAAGATGGTAGGCAGTTTTCTCGAGGTGTTCATGGACGATTTCTCCGTCTATGGTGATAGTTTCGATTCTTGTCTTAAGCACCTAGACAGAGTGCTTCAGAAGTGCTGAGAAGTCAATCTAGTGCTCTCATGGGGAAAAGAGCCACTTTATGGTCACTGAGGGTATTGTGTTGGGCCACGTCGGTTCCAAACGTGGCATGGAAGTCGACCCAGCAAAGGTGGATGTCATTTCAAATCTTCAGCCACCTCAGTCAGTAAAGAATGTGAGGTCATTCCTGGGGCATGTGGGATTTTACAGACGATTCATCAAGGATTTCAGCCGCATCGCCCGACCTCTGACAGAACTTTTGTGCAAGGAAACCGAGTTCATTGTTGATCAACCAGTTCTCCTTGCTTTCAATCAGTTGAAGGAGCTTATCACACAGGCTCCAATCTTACAGCCTCCCGACTGGACTCTTCCATTTGAGATAATGACCGATGCGTCAGATTTTGCAGTCGGAGCTGTTCTAGGGCAGAGGAAGGACAAAGCGCCCTATGCCATTCACTATGCCAGCAGAACATTGGATGAAGCACAAAGGAATTATACAGTGACAGAGAAAGAATTGCTGGCTGTGGTTTTCGCCTTAGAGAAGTTCAGATCCTATTTGTTAGGATCAAAAGTCACAATTTTCACGGACCACTCTGCTATCCGGTACCTATAGCAGAAGAAGGATGCCAAGCCCAGACTGATTCGTTGGATCCTTCTCCTCCAGGAATTCGATTTGGAAATCAAGGACAAGCCTGGAGTTCAGAATGTGGTAGCAGATCACCTCTCCAGAATAGAACAACATGAGCCTCCCCTGATCAATGCACCTATCACAGAAACCTTCCCTGACGAAGCCATCTTAGCAGTGGATTCTCTCCCTTGGTATGCTGACATTATCAATTACCTCGCCTCTAGGGTAATACCTTCGGATTGGACGAAGAACTAGAGGAACAAATTCATGTCGACCATCCGCTTCTACCAGTGGGAAGATCCTCTTTTATTCAGAGAAGGAGCAGATTGTATTTGGCGCAGGTGCATCCCTCAAACGGAGCAATCTAGTGTCCTCGAGCATTGTCATTCGCTCGAATCTGGTGGACATCACTCTGGAGATCGTACGGCAACAAAAGTATTATAGTGTGGCTTCTGGTGGCCCACTTTATTCAAGGATGCAGCGGAGTTTGTCAAAAGATGTATTGACTGTCAGCGACTGAAAGGTACACTAATTGCCAAAGATTCAATGCCCCTGAAAATCATTCAGATAGCAGACATTTTCGACGCATGGGGCATTGACTTCATGGGACCTTTCCCTAACAGTCAAGGTTTTGAGCCATCCTTCTTGCCGTCGATTACGTGAGTCGTTGGGTTGAAGCTATTCCTGCCCGAGCCGCCGACAGCAAAACAGTTTGCCAGTTTCTGAAGTAGAACATCATTTCGCGGTTTGGGATACCAAAGATTCTCATCTCAGACGGGGGTAGCCACTTCATCAACAAAGAGGTCAAGAAGTTAACGAAGGAGCACAACATCGATCACCGTGTCGCGTCTCCTTATCACCCGCTGACCAATGGCATAGCGGAGTTATCAAATAGAGAAATCAAGACCATATTGCAAAAACTTGTTAGGTCAAACAGAAATGACTGGTCTCAACTCTTGGACTCAGCTCTATGGGCTTACCGAACGACCTACAAGTCTCCCTTGGGCATGTCGCCCTACCGTCTTGTATATGGGAAACCATGCCATCTGCCCGTGGAATTAATTCACAAATCTCTTTGGGCAATCAACAGTTGTAATTTGGACTCACGCAGAAGTGGTCAGAAGCGAAAAGACGATCTGAACAAGCTCTTGGAATTCCGAGACTATGCATACTAATACCTTGATGTACAAGGAGAAGGTGAAACACTGGCATGACCGGCACATCAGACGAAAGACCTTCGACGTTGGACAGAAAGTGTGGTTATTTGATGCAAAGTTGCGGATATTCCCAGGCAAATTAAAGAGTAAGTGGACAGGGCCATTCCGAGTATGTGAAGTGCGTGACAACGGAAGCATCGCTATATCAGAATTGTCCCCTGACGCACAACCCTTCGTCGTTAACGGCCAATTACTGAAGCCTTACTTGGAATCAGATGCATTCTTGGCCGTTGTTGACTCTATTCAGTTAGTGCACCACGATGACAGCTTCACAGCACCTGCGGCATCGAAAGATTCAGACGATGTACTCCAACCACTGTTTCTCTGATTTTCTCCTTTTCTTCTTTTCTTCTTTTCCTTTTCTATCTTCTTTTTCTATCTTAAAAAGGTGTCGCCCTTGTAGACAGGTTTTCTATCCTTAGGACGTACTTTGTCCTAAGTATAGGGGGATGTGCACCTAGAGTTTTTCATTTCGGCCTGATCCTCTCCATTGTCTCCTCTTCTTGTCTATAGTTAGGAGTATCTTACCCTAAGTATAGGGGGAGACAATCTCAGTACGATCAGTATATTCCCACCCTTGACCCTCCCTGTTTTTTGTACAGTCTACTATACTTAGGATTATTTGATCCTAAGTATAGGGGGAACGGTCAACTTCTCATTCTTTCATTTGATTCATATTTATTCTTTAGATCTGTCTATACTCAGTACGAGTTATGTCTTTGCTTTTTCCTTTCGATCTATGAGGACATAGCTCAAGCTAAGTATAGGGGGGTCGTATATACCATGTATATACTAAAAGCCATAACTCATACTGAAAAAAATAAAATATCACTTCAACATAAAATAAAATGTAAAAAGTAGCTTTATAATAATGAAAGATGATTGTGAGTTCCTCAGACTCCTTGTAATTGTACTGATTATTGAGTCAGAAAAGTATTTTGTACGAAACAGTCTCCTTTGAAAAATTTTGTGAAATTTGTTAGAAAATAGTGTGTACAAGTATTCAACGTTTGAAAAATTAGTTTTGTGTGTAAAACTTATTTTCTTTGAGTGAAAGCAAAATGTGTAAAAACTAGTGTGCAAATGATTGTGAAAATTTGATTGTCAAAATTGTTTTGAAAAATCTATCTATGTTGTGTAAAACATTTGTAAAAGGATTTTCAAATGCGTGAACATGTTGTAAAATTATTTTGGACTAGAGTTTTCAAAACCTTTGTGAAAGTGATTTTCGATTAAGTCTGAGGAATCCGCACAAAAATCTCTCATTTGTAAATAAGGAATATAGTCTACAAGAACCAAAACCATATTGTACATCAAATACAATTTTTCTTCTTTTGTACACACTGATTAATAAATCAGATACCTATACAGTATAATTTGAAAAATAGTGTGACCAGTTTTGAAAAAAAATTGATGTGAAATGATTTCAAATGTGTGAAACTGTGTTGATTGAAAAACTTTTTCTTTGTGTGAAAGAAAGGATTTCAAAAACCTATGTGCAAATAGTTTGAAAAATACTTGCCAAAATTATTGTGAAAATTCTATGTATATAGTGTGAAAAATCTTTGCAAAAATAGTTTTCAAATGTGTATAAATGATTGCAAAAATTATCGTGTACTATAGTTTGCAAAATTATTTTCAAAAAACTAATAAGAACACCATTGCAGATACTTGTAAATCAGAAATAAGACACATACAATTCTTTCTGTACATACCCAAATAAACTACTTCATTCAAACCTGTAAAGTTGCTAAAAATTCCTAAATTTTGTAAATAAAGCGGCACGCCCGTGTAAATAAGTATATATACTTTTTGAATGTTTTCAGTTCGTATTTCCTGTGCAAAAATTCTTTGTGTAAAAACATTCTTTGATTCTTTCAAAATTTTTGAAAAAAAATTGCATTGTGCATAGCATAAGCATACCATTCATATTCTTTTTGAGTGAGCTTGATGATTGAATCAGTCTAATAAAGTCTCAAATTGGAGCTCGGTTAGACCTTACCGCACCTAATTGCACTGGAACCTTATGGGAACTAGGTTTAAGGTACTTCAGGTCTATGCAGACTTAATTCTTTGAGAAATCAGGGCTGGGTTCAAGTCACCTCAGTGGACTAACTAGAACTTTTCGAGACACACGTATGACTCTTGCCGACCGTGACCTAACTTGGACACTTGCACCTTTCACTCGGCTCAACTCAGTTGGAGTGGTGAGGGGGTTGGATTTGCCAGTCTGAGACACACATGAGTGGAAACATTCGTCCTCGTCTAGGGAGGGAAGTGCACCCCAACCTGGTCCAGTAGCCATGAGGTCTAAAGACAGGAGATTGTGGGTTGCGATAAAGCTTCAAAAGAGGGATAGTCTACCGGCTCAAGAGGAAAAACTCCTTATGTAAATGCTGCTGTGAATAGTATGTTGAAAAAAAATGGTCAGGCCTGTACAAAAAAAAATATAATGCCTGCAAAGTATGTACATATGTTGTAAAGCCAATAAGCAAGCTTGAGCTCCAAGGTCAAATGTGTAAGCCTGCAGCTGGATGACTTGACTACACTGGTCTTGCATCCCGGGATAGGTAGCTACACTGGCTACCGTCCATTCTTCTCTTCACCCCTCCTCTTGAGCTGGTTGCCACTTGAACTTAGAAGGGAATACCCTGCTCCTCGAGGAAAGAGCTGTTGGATCAGGGAATCATTGGGTTGTCATTCTGGAGAAGTCAGTTCTTTTATCATTTCAGTTGGGGAGAGCCACTATCACTTGCACCGTACAAGTCAGCTTCATAGTTATAAGGGTTTGCGTATGATGTAGACTGGTTCTGACCCGGCTATTGAGATGGGTTGAACCGAGTCCTGTGACTATCGAAGGCTGTTGTATTTTAGAGCTGGTTCCCGACTAGGTTCCACACACATTCACACCCAAGGTCTGACAGGAGCTCCAAATTCAGATTTTGCAAGGACATGCATTGCACTGAAAGCATCCCTATTCACTCTATATTTCTTTCATTTTCCTTTTTCTTTTCTTTATTCTTTTTGTACTTATTGCATAAGTGTTTGCTAGGGACTAGCAAAGGCAAGTATAGGGGGGTGATGAATCTCCATTTCATCACCTTTATTATATCATTTTGGCCTCAAAAACCCCAGCAAATACATGTAAATAACATCAAATTGCACATGATAGCATTCATGATTCATTGTATTAATTCCACATTAAATAAGGTTTTAATGCCAAAATTATAGAATAAAGAGGAGAAAAGAAAAAAGGAATAAAATATTGTAAATATTTTATGACCCGAACCCCGAGACCAAGGCCAGCATGGTATTGGTCGACAAGGAATAAAGTAGGGGGAGATAAGGGCCAGTATACAATAAATACCTCATTATTAATTCAATTATTTATGTATTTTTGGCACCTATTTTGTACATAAATATTTATTCATCAAATAAAGAAACTTTGTACATGAAAATTGTAGATAATAATGTAAATAAAAATACAAAATTGAGTTTGTATAAAAATAATACCCAGTATACATTTTATACACAGAATAAAAAGCCAAAATCTCAACTTCACAGACCCATATCTTGCAAATAAAAACTCCAAATCACCCAAATTCACCTTTAATTGTATATAGCATCCCATGAACTATTTTATAAAATTGGTTTCTTAATTTTTGGAGTCCATACGCAGAAGTTAGGCTTTTGGCCCTTCTTGTATATAGGACTGATTAAAATATTCTTTTTATTCAATATTTATTATTTTTATAAATTCATACTTTTAGAATTTTGTAAATAATTTATATAATGCATACACATATTAAAAGTAAAGAAAAACCAAAAATAATTTGTGAAATAAAATAAGTATACAAAATTCATAGACCAAATACCTATACTATATACCTGCATATAAATAAAAAAGATTTTATTCCTTGATTCTTTTTATATTTTTATAATAATATATACATTATACATAACTCATTAAAAATATAAATCCAAAATAAAAATCAAGAAAATACAATAAATAAATTAAGAATACAAAATACATAGGTAAAATATCTATAAGGATACCTACATAAACGTATACCTATTTATTTAAAAATATAAATAAACTCATAAAAATCAAACAAAAATACCTTTATACTCACAAAAGTAAATTATAAATTTATAAAATAAGCCAATAAAATAATAAAAGAAAATAACCAAATTAAAAATAAAATACATAAAAATACATGTAAATACATACATATACATATTATTAAATTAAAACTATAATAAAACACCTCGAAAAATTCAATAAAAATCATGAATAAATACTAGACGAAATAGTACACATTTTCTATTTTATAAGAAAAAATAAATAAAATCGTTTAAGGCCTCAAATAAATCAATTTTTAATCAGGTCTCCTATTTTGTCTTCTAGCGGATGACTTGGACCAATCCCAGGCCGTCAACAGTTGACCGCCCGGTCAACTACTTCCCCAGCCGCCCGATGTGACGCAGCCCGTCTCTTCGCCCGTCTTCTCCCATTTTTCCCAGGCATACCATCCATCAATCGAAGATGCTTCCTTCACAAGAATTACTCCCTAATCATCCATGATGCCCGTCGATTCTTTGGATCAACCTAATACTCTTTAGATCATGTAATAATCGCCGGTAAATAAGGCTACTCGCCAATGTCTATAAATAATTAGCTCCGTCTCCTTCCTCAGATTTGGCCATTTTCATTCCACCCAAACGCCGTGTTCTTGCTCCTGGACCATTCCTCGTGACAGGGGGAGTCGCCCAGCACCTTGATTCGGCCGGAGGAAGGAGAGTTTTATCGTGGCGGAGCTCCGACGTCCGCCCTGCTCCCTGGAGGCCCCCAGGTATAAGAGCTGCCATTTTATGCATTTTTAGTTAGCTTTTAATGTTAGCGTTTCATTCCAGTAGTTAGATTAGTTGTTAGTTAATCACCGTAGCTTTAAAACCAAAATTCGAAGTTCGTCGGAGCTCGGCTCCGGCGACTTCCCCACCACTGTCCCGATTGTTTCCAACCGCCCCGAGCATCCCATTTCAAATCTCGACGCCTTCTCCATCTATCGCATACATTTGTTCAACCCAGGACCCTAGGTCCTGGCGAATCGGGGCTCCTCCTCCGCCGTTCGCCGGAGCCCCTCCGCCCACCTTCATTTTTGCGTTGCAGCTTCCAAACCCCGGGTCGAGGAGCATCGCCTCGAGCCCCTCTTCCTTTCTGTGCAGGTTAGGCGTACTAAAGCACGTCAGGAGACGAATCCCAAGCGAGCGGAGGTACCTGGAGCTCCGCTTCTTCATCGAGCTCGTGGCGCCGCTCCAGGACCCCTCCGTTCGATCAGACACCTCCAGCAGCTAGAGAGCCCTGCCAGGAAGCTATTTGGACCATCAGATGCCCGAGGGAGCGCCAGACGAGCGAGCAACACCGGATCGAAGGTCGGGGAAGAGGGAGTTCTTCCCTGTTCTTCGTGCCTTCGTCTCCACCATCCGATCGCGGTCCCAACCCAGATCGAATCAGCACCATCAGATGGAGCATCGCATCAACCGTCAGATCGGCTTGGCTGATCTAATCTCAGTCTCCCGTCGGCGAAGCGTCATCGGGCGAGGAGGTGACGACGCGTGGCAAGTGAAGAGAGCTGCGCCGTTGGATGCCACGCCTTGTTTAGGGGTAAATTTCACATTCAGCCCCCTCACTTTTTGTATTTATTATTTAATGCCAAAAATAAAAGTTTCAGTTGTAAATAAAATGTATATTTTGCAGAAGGACCCCCTATGTTTTAAGATTTGC
Source organism: Ottelia alismoides (assembly GCA_037367405.1). NCBI lineage: Eukaryota > Viridiplantae > Streptophyta > Magnoliopsida > Alismatales > Hydrocharitaceae > Ottelia > Ottelia alismoides. The sequence goes on from JAZKJV010008800.1 coordinate 51,645, forward strand.
ACTTTAGTTATTCCGCGCCTCACGTGCAGCAACCATGTGAGGCGCCCGAAATTTTGCATTTAACCCCGCCGGGTTCCTGTAATTATGAAATGGTCCTGAAAATAAAAGTTAACGTGTATTTTTATTGTGATCTTTGCATGTATGCCCCTGTCAACTATTTTATTTGCAAAAATACCCCTGCCAGGCCATTTAATTTTTGAATGCTTTGTCTATTTATTTTGTGCTCCATATTAAATTGAAAAATCTTGCAAAAATATACTTAAGCTCCTGTTAGTATACCCTTGCACGCCATATTTTTAGTTTTTCATTTTGTTGCATTTTGCATTTATTAAAAATCAAAAACATGTCTTTTATTCATTATCTAGATTATAAAATCCCAAAAAATATATCAAAATGCATTGAAAAATTCCAAAAAAATTCCCTATGGTGTGTTTTGAGCTATTTTAGTGTCATCCAAAAATCCCTAAAAATCTCAAAAGGAAAACCTTAAAAATTCAAAAATACCCAGATTACTTCAAAAAAATGATAAAAACCAAAGAAAAATCAGAAAAATATAAACTCAGGCCCTATTCATGCTATATTTTATTATCTTTATTAGAAAAATAGTGTGGAAAATTTTTGAGGCTTGTAACTATTTTTAATGTGTATTTTTATTACAGCCAGACCCCATTCCATTGTTTGATTTTATTCAGCTATTTAAAAATGCTAAAAATATTCTCAAAAATCACAAAAACAGTAAAAAATAATGAAAAACCAAAAAGACTTTATTCCTTAATTTTTGACTATTTTTAGTATTTTTGTAAATATTATAGTACCCCTTTATGTGTATATAGGTATTTCCTAAAAAGAAAAAAAAAAGAATATATATATATATATATGTGTATATATATCTAGTTATTTATATGTGTTCTTATATTTATTTATTTATTATTATTATATATCTATATATATAAATGAAAAAAAAGTATATATATAAGTTATTGTACTTATATACACCTATATATATTGTATGTATATACTAACCCTCTATGGGTATCCATACATATTTATATTAAATATAATACATATTTATATATTATCTAATTATATTATTATTATCCATATATATATATATAAATAATAATAATAATAAATATATAAAATATATTTAATTAATTAAAAACCCACTTCACACCAGGATGACTATTTTGCACATGTAGGCTCATGCATTTTGTATTGCTCTCTGTGGTTCGACCTCTACATGCTTGTTCCCTATACATTTTATGGTAGAGTAAATAAAGATTAATTCACATTTCTTTTTGAACTTCATTGATGTATTCTTTTGTTGTGGGTTAGTTGCTGATCAACCCATATTCTGCGAGCGGTCGCCTCAGCGACACTTCTCATATTTTTATTGGAGACCCTCGTGGTTTATGCGGTTATCAGCCGACACCGGGTAGCCCGAGCTTAGATAGAAGCCACCCCGTTCCCTTAAATCAAAATTTTAAAACTAAAACAAATATCAATACGAGGTCTCCTATCCAAACCCCAATGCAATGGACATCAGTACTGAGTCAATCGTCGTAGAGGAAATTGTTTGGAAGTAGTGTAGGATTACCTGCCTACAATGGTCAATTGGCGGAATTAACCGTCCGCGCGGCACCCGACCAGGTTAAAGTCTCTAATGGACCGACAATGAACAATATCTACTCCCGCACAGTGGTGGTGTCAAAAACAATAACTTACTTTTCAATAAAAATATTTGGACAAAAAAATGCAAATTAAACTATATATAAATAATGACATGTCTATCTCTGCAAGATTTAACAACTAATTCGTAGATAGGCATGATGGCTAAATATCAAATTAGCTCTTGTTTACCTAGATTTTTAACACATAAATATAATCGAAACATTTTATAGAGATGAGACAAAATAACATTCTGATAAAAAAAATTTGAAGTGGGGTATAAATAATAATGGTATGTGACATAAATTAACATACATAACCTGTTTAGAAATTTGAGATGGATGGGTCTGCTAGGTTTTCAGTCATCGGAAAACAGTTATCACATAAACAAAAGAGATGCATTTTAATGCCATGTGTATGCCGTAACACATCTTATCCCAAAGTCCCAACCGTCGAGATTTATGCAATTACCAAAAGTCCGATTCTATCCTTTTTATTTAATTATTTATTTTCAACATTCATGTATGTGCCTATTATTGAGCATCTAACATGGGTCAATCAACATCATTTTTTTGTGAATGGTGTTACTTAATTTTAAGATCAAAATAAAATGATATTAACTAAGGGCGCACTAATGGTAGACCATCTCAGAACTTACATACAAGTTGCTCTAACATCCTAATGGGCCAATTACAACACCGATCCTTTAAGCTTGATCCAATAATCATACAAAGATGAAAACATCACATGCATGCAAAGTAAGATGACGCGAAACTTATGTGGATTTGATATCTTTAACAGACAATAATTCAGGTTTCATTCTATAACAACACAACTTGATCAAAATGGTAATGGTTAATTAGAAGCTTCCTCATGAAAAGTATGTTGTATTCAAACGACAGGTCTCAGAGATTATTGCATAAGAATCCGGAAAAATCCGGAAAAAAATACCTTGGTGAAAGTTCTATACGGAATGACTCGACTTGATCAGGAACCTCCTTCGCCACTGCTTGTCGAAAGTTGCAAACTACATGAGGCCAGTCATGAAAAAAACGAGAGGTACGTAGGGGATTGCAGGATTTGGGGTACTTCTGGAGAGAGCATGCACGGTTTATTTAAAAGTCACGAATGAGAGGATAAGATGAGGGGTATACGAAATAACAACGTGAATGAAAAAAAATGCAAGGCCGTTCTTTTTATCTGGTGGACTCGATCAACCCAACTTATCAACTTTCTTTAATTAATTATATTTTTTCACAACGGATTCCGTTGCCATTACGTTTTTTATTTTTTTGACTTGTTGTACCATTGTTGGATGTTGTTTATATATATATATATATATTTGATATATTTATAAAATACCCCCTTTAAACTTTTTATCCTATTTCGTATATCCAAAGATTTCAATTTCTTAAAAAAACGAAACACCCCAAACCTAAATTCGGATATTACAATTTGCCTATTATGTTTGTTTTTTTAATCAATGAAATGTTGTGCCGTTTTTTTTGATATTGTTTATATACATATATTTGGTATAATTATAAAATTTCCCTTTTAAACTTTTTATCCTATTTCGTTTATCCCCAAATTTTAATTTCTTTTTTTTTTTAAATCTCATTCTTAAAATCAGATGTTACAACTCTACCCCTCTTAAAAGAAATTTCGTCCTTGAAATTTAATAGACATACCTAGAAGTTTAGGATACTTCTCTCGAACCTCGTCTTCAAGTTCCCAAGTGGCTTCTCTGTCCAAATGATTATGTCAAGCAACTTTTACCATCTTGATAGTCTTCCTTCGCAATTGGTGTTCTTGACGATCAACAATGTGTGAAGGGCGCTCTTCATACGATAAATTTTTATGAACTTCCACTGGCTCATAGTGAATATGATGAGATGAATCATGAATATATTTCCGCAACATGGAGACATGAAAAACATTATGGACATGAGAATATTGAGGTGATAATGCAATGCGGTAGGCTACCTCGCCTAGCCTATCCAATATCTCAAAAGGACCAATGTATCTTGGACTAAGTTTTCCTTTTCGCCCAAATCTCAATACACCACGGGTCGGAGAAATCTTGAGAAAGACACGATAACCAACTGCAAATTCTAGTTCTCTACGACGGTTATCCGCATAGCTCTTTTGTCTACTTTGAGCTATCAATAGCCTCTTCTTAATCATATTATCAGTACATTTCTGCACAAGTTTCGATCCGAGCAATCTTCTTTCATCTACCTCGCTCCAGCAAAGAGGGGATCTACAAGGCCTTCCATAGAGGGCTTCATATGGAGCCATTCCGATACTAGCCTGGTAACTATTGTTATAGGCAAACTCAATAAGTGGTAGATTCTCGTCCCAACTTCGAGCATAATCTAATGAACATGCCCTAAGCATATCCTCGAGAACCTGAATAGTTCTTTCAGATTGACCATCTGTCTGAGGATGGAATGCAGTACTGAATTTCAGCTTTGAACCAAAAGCCTCCTGAAGCTTTCTCCAAAATCTTCCTGTAAATCTTGGATCTCGATCTGAAACAATAGAGACCGATATTCCATAGAACTTTACGGTATGATTCATGTATAAATTTGCTAAGCTCGCAACTGACTCCTTCATTGGCAAGAAATGGACAGACTTCGTCAATCTGTCCACGATCACCTATATGGCATCATAATTAGTTGCATCGGTCTTCGGAAGACCCATCACAAAGTCCATAGTGATGTGTTCCCATTTCCATTCCGGGACCTCCAACTGCTTCAATAATCTAGCTGGTCTTTGATGCTCAGCCTTAATTTGATGACACACCAAACAACGAGAAATGAATTCTGCAATTTCCTTCTTCATATTTTTTCACCGAAAATTCCGCTGGAAATCCTTATACATCTTTGTACTTCCTGGATGCACAGTGAATTTTGAACGATGAGCTTCATCAAGAATCTCCTGCTTCAACTCTGTTTGTGAAGGAACCCATAAGCGATTCCTGAATCTGATGCCGTCATCTGGAGCAATGAAAAATTCTGAACTCTCTTCTTGACTTTTCGCAGCCAGAACATGATACTCATGATCTTCTTTTTGAGCTCTCAACACTTTCTCTATTATTTCAGAATGTATCTGGATGCTAGATAAGATAATCTTGTCTACTTCCTTAAAAGGATTCCAAGAGACCAAATCGTCAATCAACTTCCACTTTTTGATCATCAAACCCGCAGACATCGCATAGCCTTTTCGGCTCAAGACATCTGCTACAGCATTTGCTTTACATGGATGGTAAGTAATAGAGAAATCACAGTCTTTAAGAAGTTCCATCCATCTCCTTTGACGCATATTCAAATCTTTTTGAGAAAATATGTATTTGAGGCTTTTATGATCAGAGAAGACCTCAAATTTCTCACCATAAAGATAGTGACGCCAGATTTTCAATGCAAACACCACAGCGACAAGTTCTACATCATGTGTAGGATAATTCCTTTCATGAATCTTCAATTGTCTTGAAGAATAAGCTATAACTTTTTCATTCTGCATTAAGACACATCCCAAACCATTCAAGCATGCATTAGTATAGATGACGAAACCTCCACTACCTGATGATAATGTCAAGACAGGAGCAGTTGTCAACCTTCTCTTCAATTCTTGAAAGCTGTGCTCACATGCAGAAGATCATTCAAACTTTGTTCCCTTTTTAGTCAACTCGGTCAGAGGAAGTAAAATCATCGAGAAATCACGAATGAATCTACGATAGTATCCTACTAAACCAAGAAAGCTTTTAATTTCTGTCACGTTCTGCGGTTGCTTTCATTTTGAGACTGCCTCGACTTTGGCTGGATCAACAGAAATCCCATCCTTGGAAATAATGTGCCCAAGGAACATGATCTTTTCCAACCAGAATTCACACTTGGAGAATTTAGCATAAAGTTGATTCTGCCTCAGAGTCTCCAATACGATTCTCAAGTGTTCCTCATGTTGCTCAACACTTTGAGAATAAACAAGGATATCATCAACAAAAACAATGACGAAGTGATCCAAGAATGGTCGAAAGACCCGATTCATGAGATCTATAAAAGCGGCAGGAGCATTAGTCAATCCGAATGGCATCACACAAAACTCGTAATGCCCATAGCATGTTCGGAAAGTAGTGTTCGAAATATCTTCCTCTCGAATCCTCAATTGATGATAGTTGGATCACAAATCAATCTTCGAGAAGACCCTTGCTGATTGGAGTTGATCAAATAAATCATCTATCCGTGGTAACAGATATTTATTCTTCACAGTCACCTGATTCAGCAGTCGATAATCAATGCATAAGTGAAGTGATCCATCTTTCTTTATAACAAATAAAATAAGTGCATCCCATGGTGGCACACTAGGACTGATAAATCCCAAGTCAAGTAACTCTTCAAGTTGCTTCTTTAATTCCACTAGCTTGGCAGGAGCCATGCGATATGGTGCCTTGGAGATTGGTACAGTTTCAGGAGCCAGCTCGATAGTGAAATCAATCTCCCGCTGAGGTGGGGGTCCAGGCAATTCTTCTGGAAAAATATCAGGAAACTCCCAAACGACGTCGAGATCAGATAAAGATACAGTTGATGGCTCAACCCTAATAATACTGGTAAGATAGGCTTCTCGCCCTTTCAAAATCATGCGATGTGCCTTCATGGCAGAAATGATGCACCGCTCAGAGGCGGCACCGTGCCCTTTAATAACGATACCTGGAATTTGATGGCTTGCGACAATCACTCTCTTCTTACAACAATCAATGATACAATGATATCGGGAAAGCCAATCCATCCCAAGGATAATGTCGAAGTCTGTCATCTTCATGACAATGAGGTCACTAGTGAGCTCGTGACCTTCACATATCAATGGAGCATCTTGAATATACTCCAATGCCTTGACTTTTCCACCTATAGGTGTGGTGACTATAAGATCAATATCTAAAAGTTTTGGTTGAGCATCCGGGCTTCTTACTAGAGCCTCAGAAATAAAGCTATGTGTAGCACCAGTACCAAAAAGGATCTTTGCTTGCAAATTATCAATAAGAAGGGTACCTTCAATGACCTCGTCCTCCTTAGCAGCATCATCCCCAGTGGTAAGAGCATAAACTCGAGCAGGAACCTTTAGCTTTTGATCTTGACCTTGAGTTGTGGACTGCTTTCTAGACTTCGGACAATCACGAACAAAGTGTCCTTTCTCTCCACAGTTCAGACACTGACCATTCTTGAGATATCATTCTCCAGGATGGAACGGTGACAGAAAGAGCATTCAGGAAATCTGTTGTTTTTCTCTGGCTTGGAAGCTTGCTTCTGCTTCTGAGAATTTTTGAATGATTTGTTCTTCCCGAATCGATCCTTCCGATCATTGCGCGACTTCTCCTCCTTTCTTCGCAAGAAATCTCGCTCCATGGTGATAGCACTTGCTAGGGCATCCTCCATGATCTTCGGCATGCTGGAAAGAACCTTCGATCTTAAAGCAGGGTGAAGTCCCTCAATGAACTTCTGAGTCATCCAATTTTCATCTGGACAAAGGTGAGGAGCATACTTCAGTAAACGATGAAACTTTTTGTTATATTCGGCAACATTCAAATCTCCATGCTTCAGATTAATAAACTCTTGCTCCTTAATCAACTGCAAGTGCATCAGGATATACTGCTCGCGGAAGAGTTTAACAAACTCATCCCACAGAATAATCTCTCCTTTTTTGAATTTCCGCAACTAGCAACTGGTCCACCAGTCCTTAGCAGGACCTTTCAGTTGATGAGTAGCGAAGGAGACCTTACTATGATCCGGACATCTGATTGCATCAAACAATTTTTCTATCTCCTCCAGCCATCGATCTGCTACCTCAGCATCCACTACACCTTCAAAGCTAGGTGGGTTCACCTTTAAGAATCTTTCAAAGGTGACTTCATCCCGGTGCTCCTCACGAAGATGCCTTTCTTTATCAAGACGCCTCTCGCGATGTCTCTAATCCTTGTCCTTACTCTGGTGGTGATCAGCTTGATCGCAAATTAGTTGGGAGAGCTCCTCGACCGTCTTCATCAACTTGGCATTCTGAGCTGCCAAATCATGGAAGCGACGACTCCGCTTACGGTTCGAGACGGTCAACATCTACGAATAGCGATGATCAATTAGTCATCTATTCCAAACATAATCTATAAATATTATAAGTCATCCTAAAATTGGATAATATTCCTCTAATCTTCCATTTGGCTCTGATACCACATTGTCACGTCCCGGACCTCGAAACATGGGAAAATTGTGGAAGCATCTCAAAACAATGGAATTTTTTTTCGAGTCCAGAGACAAAAACTCAATAATCCATAAATAACTTTTAGAGTGCCAAACATGATGGAAGAATAAAGGAACATAACCAATAAATAAAAGACTTATCAAGTCTGAGCTACAATTTTAAAAATTCTATCAATAACTCATGTACATTACTCTTAATGAACTAGAATAAAGCAATGACTCCTTAATCTAGCTGAACAACCCAAGCTCGTCCTCCGTTAAGCTGCAACGTTATAAATCAATATTAGTCAAACGAATTTGACTAAGTGTGCACCAATAATTTATGAGACATGCCATCATAACCATAAAAAAATACGATGACAATTCCATATGATAAGGAATATAAATTAATAAATAAACGATGAACTATAATAAGACTTTTCAATTATGCTAATCATCATGGGATAATAATGACAATTCAGTAAATTTCCTTGAATATCACAAATTTTCTGACCATAATATCAAAATTCGTATCAAATATAAATCAATACCCTCTGCCGACACTGGGTAGCCCGAGCTTGGATAGAAGCCACCCCGTTCCCTTAAATCAAAATTTTAAAATTAAAATAAATATCAATACGAGATCTCCTATCCAAACCTTAATGTAATGGATATCAGTACTGAGTCAACTGCTGTAGCGGAAATTGTTTGGAAGTAGTGTAGGATTACCCACCTACAACGGTCAATTGACGGAATTAACCGTCCGCGCGACACCCGGCCAGGTCAAAGTCTCTAATGGACCGACAATGAACAATGTCTACTCCCGCACAATGGTGGTGTCAAAAACAATAACATACTTTTCAATAAAAATATTTGGACAAAAAAATGCAAATTAAACTATATATATAAATAATGACGTATCTATCTCTGCAGGATTTAACAACTAATTCGTAGATAGGCATGATGGCTAAATATCAAATTAGCTCTTGTTTACCTAGACTTTTAACACATAAATATAATCGAAACATTTTACAGAGATGAGATAAAATAACATTCTGATAAAAAATTTTGAAGTGGGGTATAAATAATAATGGTAAATTAACGTACATACCTTGTTTAGAAATTTGAGATGGATGAGTCCGCTAGATTTTCAATCATCGGAAAACAATTATAACCTAAACAAAAGAGATGTATTTTAATGCCATGTGCATGCCGTAATACATCTTATCTCAAAATTCCAACCGTCGAGATTTATGCGATTACCAAAAAGTCTGATTCTATCCTTGTTATTTAATTATTTATTTTCAACATTCATGTATGTGCCTATTATTCATCATCTAACATGGGTCAATCAACATCATTTTTTTGTAAATGGTGTTACTTAATTTTAAGATCAAAATAAAATGATATTAACTAAGGATGCACTAATGTCAGACCATCTTAGAACTTACATACAAGTTGCTCTAACTTCCTAATGGACCAATTACAACACCAATCCTTTAAGCTTGATCCAATAATCATAGGAAGATGAAAATACCACATGCATGCAAAGTAAGATGACACGAAACTTATGTGGATTTGATATCTTTAGAGACAATAATTCAGGTTTCATTATATAACAACACAACTTGATCAAAGTGGTAATGGTTAATTAGAAGCTTCCTCATGAAAACTATGTTGTATTCAAACAACATGTCTCACAGATTATTGCATAAGAATCCGGAAAAATCCGGAAAAAATACCTCGGCGAAAGTTCTATACGGAATGACTCGACTTGATCAGGAACCTCCTTCGCCACTGCTAAACACCCCAAACCTAAATTCGGATGTTACAATTTGCCTATTATGTATGTTTTTTTTTAATCAATGACATGCTGTGCCGTTTTTTTTTTTTGATATTGTTTATATATACATATATTTGGTATAATTATAAAATTTCCCTTTTAAACTTTTTATCCTATTTCGTATATCCCCAAATTTTAATTTCCTTTTTTTTTGAGAAGAGAAGGGAATTCCGTGTACTCTGCTGTTTGGACCTACCTCCCATAAATAATGGGAATCATGACCGCGGGAAGAGGAGGCAAAATAAAATATAATAAATCATGCTGATAAAATATAATAAGTCACTACACAATAGACTTATTAGGGGACACAATCTTTGGTTTAGATTAGTTACAGATATAGGAAACGCAGGAGATGAGGAGGTTCAGAGCTCCCTTGGCTTTGTGACGATGGTGGAGTGCTTCAGTATGTGCATGCTGAACTGCCCCCCCTTCTCCGTCGTGTCCAGCTTCTCCATCCCTGGCGGCGGCGTCAGCTCGAAGTTCCTCACCAGCGTCCCCAGCGTGATCCCCAGGATGGGCAGCGCCAGGATGATTCCGGGGCAGCTCCTCCTCCCCACGCCGAACGGCACGTACCTGAAGTCGTTCCCGTTCGCCTCCACCTTCGCCTCCTCCTCCAGGAACCTCTCCGGTCGGAACTCCTCCGGCTTCTTCCAGTGTTCGGGGTTATTGGCCAGGAACCATGCGTTCACCAGGATCTTGCTCTCCGCGGGAATGTCGTAGCCCGCGAGCTTCGCGTCGTGCAGGTTCATGTGGGGCACGAGGAGCGGTATGGCCATGCGGAGGCGGAGGGTCTCCTTTATCACGGCCTGGAGGTAGGGGAGCTTGTGGGTGTCGGGCTCCGTGACCACCTGCGCGCCGGGGCCGAGGACCGCGTCGATCTCGTCGCGGACCTTCTTCTGGATCTCGGGGTGGTTCACCAGTTCGGCGACGCCCCATTCCACGGACCACAGCGTCGTCTCGATCGCCGCAACGTTGATGTTCTCAACTATGTACAGCACGTTGTCCTCGTTGATCTCTCCCTTCCTCTCCGCTTCCAAGATGTGGTCGATGGCGCACTTGAGCTCCTGCGATGTGGCTGCCTTGCTGCTCGCCAGCTTCCTGCCGTCATCATCGTCGTTCGACCCATTAATTAATATACATAACGTAAAGATGGAGATTCAAAGAAAGAGAAGGTAAACAAAGAATACCCACTTTCTCTCCTCGACGAAGTGATCCTTGAAGAGCTGGATCCTCCTGTCCTTGACCTCCTTGCAGATCTTGAGGTACCCACGGAGGAATGGTCTCAGGATGGGTATGAAGTCTCCGTAGTTGTAGTCGAAGCTCTGAGCCAGGCGGCTGCGCTCGCCGTTGAGAGCCCTGAGCTTGAGGAAGAGGGGGTCATCCATGCTCTCGAAGCGGGTGTCGAACATGATCCTGTAGAGGTTGTTGTACATCATGAGCTGCAACCTCTTCCTGAGGACGAGGCCCTCCGTGGCGGCCTTGGGGTCGGCCTTGACGTCCTCCACCACGCGGCGGATTTCGTCCTCCCACCCGAAGCGATACTGCTGGACGACCTTATTGGTGAAGAAGGGGACGGTCATGATGCGGCGCATCTTGCGCCAGTGGTCGCCGTAGACGGTGAACACCATGTCCTGTCCCTTGTCCGTGAAGATGTCGAAGACCACGTTGCGCGTGCGCGACCCGAACTCGACGCCCTGCGTGTGGAGGACCTCGCGGGCGAGGTTGGGGGAGGAGACGACGACGAGGTTGCGCTGGCCCATGCGAAGGAGGAAGATCTCGCCGAAGCGGCGGGCGAGGGCGGTGAGGTTGCGGTGGTTGAGGTCATCCCCGACCTGGAGCCAGTTGCCGAAGATGGGCACGGGGAGGGGGCCCGGGGGGAGCTTGAGCTTCTTGCCGCGAAGGGTGGAGATGACTATGGCGAGGACGGCGGCGAAGAAGAGGGAGAGGAGGAGCTTCTCCAGGAGGAGGAGATCCATGGTGGTGGGCGCTGTGTGGAAGGAGGAAGATGGGATTTGTATTTATAAGGAAGCAGTTAAGGAAGGTGGGAGAGGAGAGGGAGGTGAGGAAGCGTGGTAGGTATGGGATCTACCGAAAGTTTGGTTGGTTTGGAACATGGATGTCTATGCAATTTGAACGAACCAGATTCGTTGCAGCTAAATCATCACCGTACATCTTTCATTCGCCGTGGTCAACATCACAATATACTCAATTGTGGACATGAGAGCTGTCCGAACGTCATCGAACGATCAGGATCACTCTCGAACCATCCTCCTTCTCCCTAGTTTACAGTAGATGTGTGATGGTGATGCGTCGTATTATGAAATTTGGATTTGTTGAGAGTTTATTTAATTTTATATGTGTAAGTTTGAAATGATGCATGTGGATATCTGCCTGGGAGTTTGGAAGTCTCTGTCGCATTCGAAATTGTTCAAAAGTTTTGGAGTCTATAGTGTAATTACTAATTAGCGCCGGCATTAACCACAAACAGGCAAATCGTTGTTAATGTTGGCCAGTCTCCATGGTATCTAAGTGACAGATTTTTAATAAGTTAGTTGGTATGCGTGCTTTAAATCGAAACTTGTTTGGGAAATAAAATAAATAAATTTATGTACATTGATGTTGTTGTTTGGTTTGGCAAGTGAAAACTGATTCCGTAAAGTCGTGATAAGCATTGATCGAAGTTGACTTTTTTGTTGGTAGTGTGAAGGCCTTTTACCGAAAAGGGGTGGTAGGTGAGGACGCGTTGGGGGTCAAGTGAGGTGAGCCGTGGTAGGTGAGGAGCCATCCAAATAACCGGTGCTGGTTGCCGATACATAGATGGATAGATAGAGATCACACCCACACCAATAAATTATCCTATTCCATTAAGTCGACCATCCTTCCCATTATTATCCCCCTCCCCTCTCTCTCCCTCCGTATTTTATAGGTATCTTTGCTACCGTTAAAGGATAATCTAGCATATATCTGTTGGAAAACGCGGCGCTTCCCTCATCCCCTTCTCTCCCCTATTTCTTTTTATCTCTGAAACTTATCAAAGTTGATGATCTATCCCCATCCATTCTCAATTAAAGTCATCATTTTCTTCCTTTTCCCTCATAAATATATTCCTCCGTGAGCCTACTGTAAATGATTTTATTCGGACAAGATCTAACTCTGAATTTTTACCGAAAATGCCATCTTCTTCTACCTCGTAACAACCTTACCCCCTTCAACCCTCCATCATTTATGGTGGGCTATCGCAAGAAGCGCTCAATCGCTCAACACCTTGCCACAATCCCCCAGAGACCTAGGGTTAGCCGAGCACGAGCTTACCTCCTGGTTGTGGAAGTCTACCCCTCGATCATGATAACATGAATTTTTCCGCTACTCCCATGGTGTGTCTGGCTCCGTCGCCGTTGTCATCTCCCTACTCATGTGGCACCTTTTTACTCTATCCCATTTGACATTGTCCTCTGTCGTGTTTGATCTGCTCACCAGGTCGCCCGCATCACGCCCACACATGCCCCCTCTATGAGACCACAATGTAAAGATGAGATCCATTACTGGAAATCGATATAAAGTTAGGTCTTTTCTTGTAATTTGCCCACGTGTTAATGTAAAAAAATAGTAGATAGTTTGCATCTGACATTATGAAATGCTTAATATAAATTGATTATATACTGGATTGGATTTTGGACACTTCCATATGTTTGTAGTACTTGACCTTTGGATCACAGTTCAATAGTACCAATAGATGTAAGCGAATTTACATTAATTGAAAAGAATGACTGATTTTTTTTTATTCTGATTCCAAATAATGTGATGTAACATTTTAATATAATGACACTTGACTAAAAATGTTGCGAGTAATATATAGCGTAATAAGAAGAAGAGTTTTTCATTTCAAATATTTTAACATACGAACATTTTTCAAAGCTAATTATAATGACACATGTAGATATAATAAAAATGGCAGAACACGTTTAAGTGAGAACCACACATATCTACTGGTTAAAAGGTCAGATAAAATTTTGATAATAGTTTAATCCAATCCGCAATTTGATAGATATGAAAAATCACAACTTGATTCAATATGTTATCGTGAAAGTGAAAATAAAGAATGTAGAATAAAAAGAAGAAGAAGAAATAATAACTCTTAGATTCCTACGAAGAATCATGTTCCTTAAGAAGCGGGACGAGAGCATAGGAGAAAACATTTATAGATGCGATTTCTATGGACTTTTCTCAATAAGTACTGGGGATTTAGGGCTTTCTATATATCCTCACCAATGTCATCAAGTCCCACTACTTCATGGGGTGGGACTTAACACTCCCACTCAAATGGCGCAATACACAATTCAGTCAATACACACCAACAAGCTGGAGCATGGAATGCTTAGCTTGTAGAATACAAAGCGCAACACACACAAACCAAGTACAAAACTTAAGCACAACTCAAACTCTCAACTTCATATTCACATGCTTGTATCCGAGAAATTTGTAGACACTGTGCTTCTGTGCGGAAGAATGAAGTGGGCCTCCCCAGAGGAGACATCTATAAGTGTTGCCACCATATGAAGATTTTCCTTTCATGAAGTTGTTGTAATAGGTCTCTCTCAACAAAAACCTTAAACTCGAGCTTATTCATATACTAACTAAGATGATGAGATATCTACTTAGGAGTTTGTATGGATCTCTCCTTACCGAATGTTTCGTTAGCCTCTGTCATGAGTGGTAGACATTTAGGATCAACTGTCACATGCGCAAGGGGACCACTATACCAAAAGATTGTAGGGATTTTTACATCCATAACCTGAGTAATATCGCAATAACATTCATAAACCTGCATAATCGTGAATTACATGAGAAACCCCGAGTAATGCTTAACTCGTACATTACATGATCCTGAGTTATATTACGTTTGGGATATCCGTTATATTTGACAGTTTCCGTTGAGAAAGACAAAACTACCCCTAAAACTCATTCTAATTTACAAAACATGTCATCTTCTCTGTCCAATGCCGCCTCCTCCTCCCATGTTTCGAAGACCGTCAAAGTGGATAAGCACTGCCAGACTGGTCCGGTGCCTTGTTGTTTATAAATAAATAAATAAATATGATGGGCAGGTTATATTTTTGAGGTTTTTTCCTTCCCCACACCAAACCCTAGGCCTATGTAATGGCACTGCTGGATTTAGTTATTTGAACATACAAGAAGTTTGCAGGGATATTTAATATGATTATCTCAAATCTCCTTCTACTGTGATTCATCGTAGAGGCCTTTATATGATTATCTCAATATTTAGGGATATCGATATGGTCTTTCATGTGTCAAAGTGCCCCATCACTTTCTACTGTCAAGTCCATGCACTTCACTTAGAGCACGGAGACCTTTATATCTGGAACAACTAAATTAAATTTCTTTCAAAAAAACAACTAAATTAAATTGGATCATGATACATGTCATACAATTCCATTTCTTTTGGATGCCGTAAAAATATTTCATTCTTATTTTTCTCAAGTATTTCAAAAAGCACACTGCTATAAAATAACGAAGACCGTCGAAGCCCTCCTCCCTCGAGCACAGCTCGCCGCCGCCGATCTCCTCCTCGAAGCCTCGGGCCGATCCCCCTCCCTCCGAGCATCGCTCGCCGCCGTCGAGCTCCTCCTCGAAGCTTCGGGGCCGAGTTTCTCCTCCCGATGTCCCGCAGTGCTCCTTCCCGAAGCCCTCCCCACACCCCCCCCCCCCCCTCGACCATGCCCGCATGCTCCCCTGCCTCCCTCGCTCGCCTGTACCCCCTGCCCCCCGAACAGAGCTCGCCACCCCCGAGCACCTCCCTCCCCCCTGAACAGAGTTCGCCACCTCTGAGCTCCTCCCTCCCCCCGCCATGCCCGCAGCCCCGTCGAGTCCCTCCCTCGCCTGCGGTCCTCCCCCCCCACGCGCGTCGAACTCTACAGACCCTCGGATGCTCCGTCGCAACACCCCGCACGGTCCCTGCTAGCTCCCTCCTCAGACCCCACCGACTTCTACCATTAATGGGATATTTTTTTATTTAAGTTAATCTCAGCCATTAGATCATTGGTCGGTTAGATTAACTCAATCATCTGGTTGAGTTAATGAAGTAAAGTAACGGAAGGTTATGGATGTAAGACGGCACACATATTTAGGGTCCTGAGCGTAATTCACGATTATGCAGGGTTATGAATGTTATTGTGATATTACTCAAGGTTATAGCTGTAAAAATCCCAAGATTGTATATGTAGCCTTGCCAACTAGGGGTGTTCACGGGGCGGGTACCCGACCCATTTGATGAATGACCCGCCCCGACCCATCATTACCGGGTCGCGGGTCGACCCTACCCATTCTAATGGGTACCCGCTTTTGACGGGTACCCAAATTATATAAATGGGTCACGGGTACCCGCGGGTACCCATAGGATGCCACCTCCAAGGAGAACATTTATATACACATTAACTCATAAATAATACTCTCGCGTTAATAGACAAAAACTTACACAATTAATTTATTAACACGACATGGATATTTCCGTACAAAGAGTTCAATAATAAACATAAAAGTGCATGAAATGGATTAACTATGCAATAAGTACAATAAGAACTCCTCGTCACCGTTGGGACTGTCTCCTCCATAGGCCATATTCTTCTTCTCGAGGCCAAAAGCCCTAACCCTTCGGTTTATTCGAATGCATCCTCTACCTCATCGCAATTGTAGAGATGAAATCGGATCGGATACGGATCAGATATACATATTTCCATATCCATCTTCGCTTCATCTCTATTGAAAACGAATACAGATACAATACATATATGATTTGGATCCGAATACAAATTCAATCATATACGAATATGATTTGGCTTCGAATATGAATACATTAAATGTCAAATCCAAATACGGACGAATAAAGACTACGTACGGATAAGAATTAGATTTTTAAATTCGTAGCGATTTAAAAAATTATCAATGAAATATAAATAAATTTCATCATGATAAAAAGGGTCGTCGAGATGACCTACTTTCTTGACAGGAAGTAAAAGGAGGATAGAGTCTTATAATATAGTAACTAATATATAAAATAATATTAAATGTTGTATTCGAATATCCATATCCGGATCCGGATATTCAAGTACGTACCATATCCATATCCGTATCTCGAAATTTTCTACAACTCATATCCGTATTCGATTAATATTCGAATACAGATATCCGTATCCGGTAATTTTTCGAATACAGTAACTCAAGTATACATGTATTCGTTTTCATTCCTACACAATTGACCGTCGCATAATGCCAACCTCCTCGAAATTTGATCCATCTCTTTTACGCTCTCTCCCCAAAATCTTAAGTTCACGATGGTCCTGATGGAAAGGTTGAGGGTCTCGGATGTGAATCTAGTGGTGACCCGAAGTGAAATTGAGGGGGTTGGGATTTAGAATAATCACAGTAAATATACATGTATCCGATTTTCATTTCTCTTCAGCAAACACATTCAATGTTGACACGTTGATGCTATCATGCTATGCAGAAGGCCTGATGAAATTTTTACAAGGTTCTTTTCTCCACTAAAAGTATAATTAGTATATTAAATTAAGCATCCAGATTCTACGCAAGTAAAACAATCAACTTAGATTTTCAAGTTTTGCACATTTGCAAATTTGCGTAATCTTTGGCGCGACCCGTGTGGGGTACTGGAAATATCCCAACCGGATACCCGGAATTCCACTGGATTTTTTCCGGTGGGTCAGATCTTTCGACCGGGTCTGTTGTGTGCGGGTACCCGACCCGGATAATTTTTGCGGGTACCCGTAAATTTAGGGTCGGAATGGTTTGAATGGGTCGGATACCCGGCTGACCCGTAATTTCTGAACACCCCTATTGCCAACACTTGCATGGATAATGGAGGATCATCGACTCCCCTATCTCCCATATCCATTTCGGAAATAAACTTCATCGGATTCTTCCCCTTTTCTTCTACTCATTTTTTCCAACAGGTTTTCATCAACCTTTTTTTTTGCAATCATATTCTTTCTTTCAACTCTTCTCTTGTGTTTTTTTTGTCACAAGTTGCCATCATTTTTTTTAAAAAAAATATCAATATCTTCGCTCCAAACTTCTCCCTTTTTGGTTTCGACTGATTCCCCTTTTTATTTCATCCATCTCTCTCTCTCTTTTATTTTTTGTTGCTTCATTTTTTTGGTGGCACATCTTCCTTATAGATTTTAGCCCTCATTTTTTTGTACGATAATAAACGGGATCATTGGACGTAAATAACAAAAATATTTGACCACAATGTTCTCTGTCTCAACCCCCAACAATGGCATCAGGCACGTTGCTCCTCTCTCTCACACACTATTTTTCATACATTCATTTGGAAAAAAACTAGCACAGCGTGGCCTTGTTTAGTCCAAAAACACATAACCTTTAAAAAGGGAGAAACACGGGGAGCCATTGCGCCTATCTTCTCCCCCCTTCAATGCTAGTGTTTCACAAGGAAACCCGACATATGTTAATGCCGCAATTAAAAGCTGCAGTGCCTCAAAGTTCTCCGATAGGTGCATGACGACCAATGCTCCCTCTTCTCATGTAACTAGCACAAAACCCGCCCTTTGCAGTGGCAACATATGCCTCAAACAAAAGTAATCAATCTATAACTAAATATTTTAACTAATTATTGGTTCAATAGGTGATGATAATTATCTCCTTTTTTAGTTTTTTAAATTAATTATCGCTCCTAATCGTAGACATATGTGAAACTATAGCTTATTTTAAAAGATTGAGATTAAGATTCACACATTTGTGTTTTTCACTTTTATCTTTTGCAATATTAATGCTTGTAACCTTCTAATATTTTGTCTTTTGGACATGAAAAGGATGAATCTCACCTTCTCCTCAATAAAGTTGTAACACCATACTTCTTAAATAAAGTTTATTATAATTATAAGATTGATTTTTAGGGTCTAAAAATGCTAAAATATAATTGTAATATATATAATATTTTTTTCACAAAATATTTTTTTAAAATATCTCTATAATATTTTTATTCTTTTCTATAAAATGAATTGAACTCGTAAACACACTCCTAGCCATTGTAATTATGTATACATGTTAATAGTTATATTTTTTAAATATTTAGGCCCTGTTCGTTTGGGGTATAAGGAGGAATGGAATAAGGGGAATAAGCCCCCAATACGCTTCCCCGTGGTACGACTATTCCCCATTATTTCATCTTATTTCACTCTTATTCCTATCTTTATCCCACCTTACCTATCTTTATTTCACCTTATTCTCCTTATTCTTATCCTCCAGCCGAACGGAGAATAGACCCTTATTCCCCTTATTCCCCATCCTTATTCCTGCTTATTCTCCTACCGAACGGGCCCTTAGATGCATTTCTGGTAGTTGTTGCATTTTAAAACATACAAAGAAAAATGTATGAATTGAAAGTGTATTTTTAAAATTAAAATATAAATGTATGCACGTGAGATAGGAAAGAAACATACAAATGTTATATATTTCTTATTTTCATTCTCATTTACCATTCAGTAATTTTTTAACACGATGAATAATATTCATGTCCATATAGAATGTAATATATTTAATCAAACATATATTGTACATTAACTTTTCATTATACAACAAATGCATATTTTTATTTCCATATAAACCTTTACTTACCCAATATTATATGTCTTTTCATATACTTTTAAAAATATTTTAAAAGTTTTATCTTATGAGTAAAATTTTTAAAATATTTGGTAATTATTATAGAGACCATTTTATTCAAATAGTGATGATTAGTTGAAATTTTAAAAATGGCAACGGAAAAACATCGTCATCGCGAATGACATAGCGATAGATATGATATCCGTTCCTACTTTCAAGTATAAAAATAATTTCGCAATGAATAATATTATCGTTCAAAAATTTAAATCCCATTTAAGAAATAAACACTCCAGTAAAACCCTCCTTGTTTCATTCTTTGGTGCTCCTTTCTCTGTCAATGGAGGATTCATCATCTTCCCCACAATCTTCAGATCTTCGCAAGACAACTAGTTGTGCTCTTGACCTAATCGGATGGTATCGATGGTTACTATCCTCAGGCGATCCCATGAAGGTGGAGTCGAGGGTTCACATTGGTCAAGTGGGAGACCTCTAGGGTCCTCGCGAGATAGTGGGAGGGGGCAGATGCACACCCGTAATGACTGAATATATTTTTATTATCATAATGCTAAAAAAGGATTACCAGTAAGATATGTTGCACAAAATGTATGTGACCAGTTAGAAATGTAGGATACTTTATGACTTTAATTCTAGTAACACAACCCTTTGCCAATGATCCTCCATTTTAAAATAATTATTTGATAAGAAATTTATAATTAAGCATATAACATTTTTTAGCATTGCCATGTAAATCTTAAAGATGCGATAAATCTATTTCTTAGTGATTGATGAATCTCAGATACATTATGTTAAAATCTATTTATTATTCTCCTAGCTTAAGAAATTCAATAAAAATCACAATTAAGTCCCTTTTATTAACTTGTATTTTATTGTAAATTATCTGTGTATAATTAACCATTATTTTCTAAACTTAATTTTATTGTATTTATTTATTACTAATATTTTCTTTGTTTTTATATTTTATTAAAAACCCCTGAAAATTAGATTAAATACTGTATATATTTGTTTTGGCTTTAAAAGGAATTAAAATAAAAAATATCAAAACCTTTAGAATTAAGTATTTTTAAGTCATTAAAAATACTTGAAAAATTCATCTTGGTACAAATGACTTCTTTTGGATTTTTGACCAACATGAAACGTAATCCCATCGAGATCTACAACTTTCCTATTTTGACTTTTTTCTAATTCAACCTCCTACTATTTCATTTTTATTTCTTTTATTTTTGTTAATTTTGAATTTTCTGGAGCGGCCACGTGGCGCCCTCTGGGTTGCCCTCGTGGCCCGCTCCTCTTCTTGCCACCCGGCCTACCTCTCTGCCCTTAGATAACCCTTCCCCACCTTCATCCTAGCCCTCCATCCGTGCTTACATCTCAGCCCTCTAATTTCTTCTGAGATTCCATCACATCCACCCACACCCGCTTCATCCTGAACCATTGGATGACTCTTCTATCCAATGGCTCCTCATCTTCCATGACACTACTCCAGCCACCTTCCTCCCCGTCCATTATACCTCCCAGCCAGTCAACCCCTTTCCATTTTTAGAAACCTCATCCGACCACCTCTCCGCTCCCTAACGGTCACCCTGCGTAGCCTTCACACCCTCTACCTCGCGAGACCATCAAGACCATCATGCCACGTCCCCTTCCACTTCAATTCACATGTTACATCTCCGCCTCCATCACATGTAACCGACCATCGCCACCTATTTAAATCTCTCCTCTGCCCGCTTCACCATTGGTCCACGATTTCATGCTTGAGACCTAGTCCTCCTCCTCCTCCTGTGACAGAGGAGGATGGAGAAGATGAGCGAAAATGGTCCCCCGAGTGTTGATCCATGACCTACAGGACATGTCGTGGTGCCTCCGGCGATCGTCAAGCTATCCAGCGTGGCTGCCCAGATCCGAGCGACGACCAGAGCCTCGTAAGAAGCTCAACCCAAGCCCTCGCATCGCCGTTCTTCTTCTTCAATCCTCCAGGTATCATGCTTTGTTTTTTATATGTTTTTCTTTTATTTTTTCTGACATACCAACTCCATCTCACAGTCGCATGATCATCTCATAAGCTCCACCATACATCCACGACCTCCGCACCACCCTCTGCTCATCCTTTCCCTTCTCCAGACCCTCGACCACATCCACCCCATTTCTTCTCTGGCTCGTCGGAGAAGAAATCCTGGTCCTCCACTCCTCTGCCTCCACCGGACCTCCACTCCACCTCACGAATCTCACACACACATACTTCGTCTATGCTCTAACCTCCTGCAGGTCTCATCCTTCAATGGCTAGAGCCTCGTAACCTGCTCCGTTCAAGTGCCCATCCTCCAGCGATGCTTCACCGCCTAGTATCCTCAACCATCGTTGGAGCTTCATCTCACCTCCATCTCCCTTGTACGACCTCCTGCACTCTTCTTCGACCTTCAGGAAGGTATTTGGAGCATGGAGGAGGAACCCATGTCTTGCTAGAACCACACCAAGTTCACCGCAGGAGGCGGCGGAGATGAGGAGCGCAACGTACAGATGTTGTCCGATCCTCACGATCGGACGGTTCATATGAAGCCATGCCGCCACCTCCGAGGCAATGAGGCTCAGGAAACCCAAACCACCCCCTGAGCCACCAGCAAATGCCATGTAGCCTGAGCCTAGCCCCTCCGCGTGTACGCGCCTGGGGTAAATTACATAGAGCCATCGATCGGTTTTCATAAATTGCATAAATACCCTCGTGTTTTAGGGATAGTGGGCCCTTCTGGTTTTCATTTATTGCAAAAATGCCCCTTCAAGGGCATTTTTGTGATTATTTATCTTTTCTTTCCATGCATTTTTATTACATTTATGCCCTTGCATTGTTTTTAGCATATCTTTCAGTTTCATTTTGATGCTTGGTTTGCCCTCTATCTAATGGCATCCTTAATTTCATGTGTTTACACTGAATTAAAAAGGCTACATTTTTATGTATCCATGTCTCTTACTTTTTATGTTAAATACCATTACTTATCATTGTTGCACAATTTGAATCTGAAACTAATCCTTATTCCATTGCTCAACAATTTGCTAATTCATGGCATATTTGTACATTTTGTCTTGCATACTTATTTGCATCACATTAATTGTGTGCGTGCCTTGCATCATCTTTTAATTCCATCTTAAAATCCAATAAAAATTGACATGCACCAATCTACTTTGTTCTTGCATCAAATTGCATGCATCACTTGTCTTTGCTAATTTATTTGCACATTGCATCTGTGTGAAGACCTAGGATTAGAAAATACCCACTCATTAATTAATCAATAAAATTTGATAAAAAGACAAAGAGTCCCGTGTCCCTGTGTTTGACCTTGGTATACCTGCCAAGTAAATTAACCTCCACATATTCGAAAGAGTGGTTTTTGTTGAACCATTTTCACCACATGTACTACGATAAAAGACGATTCTTAACATGGTGAAAATGCGCTTCATCAGTGACAACATTGATGGCATTTTTTTAATCACTATATCAAAATATGCTCGAACGTCTTAGAAGATCAAGAAATCAAACTTCTTCTTTGATACCATCCAGAAATTTGAAATAAAGAATATATCATCGAAATAAGAACATGAAAGAATAAGAACTCTTGGATTATTACATGGAACCCTATTTCCAAAGGAATGAGATGAAATCATGGGAGAAAGCCTCTACGATTATGTTTTTTTAATTAAATTTTCTCAATGAGTATAGAGGAGGGTATGGGCTCTTAATATAGCCCCTAAAAAGGACATTGTCAATAAAAAATGAACTAATTGCATACTATAAACTTGTAAATAAGATTACGAAGCATAATCAAATAAATATAAAAAATAAGGAGCTAATTCATTCATATAAGTCATGTAGTTGTATATATTGCAAATTTCTATAAATTTTAACAAATTCATGTTAAGGCCAATCAACATAAAACCACATCCATTGTGCAATAATACTAATCTAATTAAAAAACAAACACAAAAAAATCCTTTGAGAAGGTTGAGAATAAAAATATGAAATTTTCCCTCATACAATCCTTTAAACTTTACATACCTTAGAATTAATGTTTATAAAATTATATTCATAATAAGATCAAATTCAAAGGAATCCGAGTTCATATGTGAAACATATATTTTGAGACCGAATTGTAAATCATACAATTGCATTAACTTTAATTTATTATTTCATGTCCATATTTTAGTGTTTTAAATTTAATTTTCTTTCATTTTTTCTTTCATTTATATTTTAACTAACCGTCAAAAAATAAAAATCTAAAAAATAAAAAAACATTTCATATCTTTATCAAGCATATTTTATTTTCCAGAAAGAAAACAACCCCATATAAATACATTTTTAAATCTTGGTTAATCCCTTTTACAGGAAAAATAAGTTAGCTTTTTTGGGCCTAACTTCACATAGAGTCATATTTTACAAAGTGGCCATCTTTCATCTTTTAAATTGTCTTAAAAATAATATTTATTTTTATTTTAATATTATTTTCATATTTTTAAATACCCAATTAGTAACACAAAACTGCTAAAAACCCAAAAAAATTATTTTCCTTATTTTACTATATTTATTACCATTTAAAATTAATTGAAACCACCATCATATTACCATTATTATTATAAAAAGTACAACATTTTTATTTTCTTTTAATATTAGAAATCAATTAAATTTTTGCAAATTATAAAACATCAAAATTAAAAAATTAAAAAATCATTGCATTTGCATTCATTGCATATGATTTTCCTTAATTGCATTAATTCATTACATTGCACCACACCGAACAATATTTGTATCTCACATAAAAGTAAGATACAATGAATTGACCCAAGCCATTATCTAAAAACTTCACGACCTCTTTGAGCTCGATCTTGGGACTTACATCAAGTAAAATAAACAAAGCACACCATGCGTAATTCACACTTTGTGGTTTTCAATAAGTAGTTTATATTCGATGTATAACAATTTGATATAATTAACCAAATATAAAAATACTTTTCAAATAGCTTCATTATCAGGAAATCGACATGATTTTTAGGACACGATTTCACCTTGACGCGCTTATATTTTTTGTGATTTTATATCCTATGTGACTTTTCACCTATATATTGTGTATTTATTTCATTTAAGCACTGACGGGTCGCTGAATACGATGTTTAATTCGGCTTCGTTGTAGCACATGTACTTAGCGATTCGGTCAGAACCGAGAGAAGATCTCCGTAAAGAGTGTCTTGGTTTAATTTTTATCCCGGGCAAGTCCGGGGTCGAATTCAGGGAGGCAAAGGAACAACTTCGGTTTTAATTTAAAAACATAGATCTAGATTTCCAAAGCGGTATTTTTTAGATTTTTTTTATGCAAAAATCAAAGCAAATGCAAATGCAGGTGAATCAAGACACTAAGAAAACACACAACTTAGCCAAATTAATTTTAATGTTAAATTAATCCAATTAAGCCAAATTATATTTTTTCTAAAGTCCTAATCCAGTGGGGAACACAAAACACATTTTTTTGTATTTTTTAGGTTTAAAATGCAATAATGAAAAATGCACACTTTTTATGGGTTTTTTCGCAATTTATCATACAAACAGTAAGCAAAAATAATGAAAAATTTACTGGAACATAAACATGATGCAAGGAAGCTACATTAAAATTTTTAGATTTTTTTGACAAAATATGATTTTTTATATATTTTTTAGTGGAAACAGAGTGATAGTGAGTAAATAATTCCTAATTAATCCACGTTATCAAATTAATCAAAGTGCAAATTATCTCAAGTAGATATTTTCATGTGGCATACAGGAGGCTTTAAATTTTGCAAAAAGGATGTTTGTGGATTTATTTAAAAATCAAATACTAAAAATACTCTACAATTTATTTCAGGCACAAGACATCTCCATTTTGAATGAAATTTGGATAGAAAATTAATCACATATCAAGGCATTACATATACTTTTTGTGGAATTTTTAGAGCAACTGTGTGTGAGATATAATTTTAAGAGCACTGATTGGATAAAATACACAAAATTTCAGTTAACCATTTTTAATTAATTACCCATGAGTCACAAAAATATAAACAAATACCTATAATGTAGAGAATTAGTTGCTCAACATGAACACATTTTTTAATGAATAAAAGGATGTCAAACAGATATCCAAATTACTAGTCAAACACAGGGGTCTTTGTGCAAAAAGAGAAATTAGAATTATAAAGCAAATATATACAGGGACTTGTTTGTAATTACTTAAACTGTATACAAAATTTACATAATGTTTACAATAAAAAAATAAAACTTTACCTTCTTCCTTCCTTCGCAGGGAGAAGAACCCAACGACGAGGGAGGTTATGGCGGCTTGCCGCTGGGCTGGAGGCGGCGGCGCCGCACGCGAGCGGGCACGGCGAGGTCGGCGGCCGCGGGGAGGTGGCGGGGCGGTGGTTTCCCGCGGTGGGAGCTGCGGAGAGGCGGAGGAGGGAGCGGGCGGCGCCGCCGCACAGCTCTGTGCTGCGGAGGGGGCGGCGAGGGCCGCTTCTCGCGGTGGCCGCGCGGTGAATAGCCGCGGAGGCGGCGCCCGTCCGCGCGTGAAGGAGGCTTGCAGCAGGCCGGCCGGCGGGCTGGAGAAGGGGGGAGGGGGCGGCGGGCGGCACCTGCCCTGCTGCTCCTTCCGATTTTTTTATTTATTTTTTTTATTTTTTTGCTGTAATGATAAGGGAAAAAAACTTTTTTTGTTTTAATTTTGTTTGTTTTATATTTTTAATTTTTTTTTAAATTTTCTTTAAACAGGAGATGAAATGAATGTGGAGTAAAAAAATGTGATGATAGTGGTGAATGATTGTAATTAGAAATTAAAGAAAAACACTTTCTCTCCAAAAATAAAAAATGGCATGTATCCAGTCGCTCCGAGATGCGTCGGTCTCAAAGAAGATCGCTCCGATCACAAGGTACCTCACATGAAGTATAGAAGATCGAATATTAGAGAGAATTTCACAAAAAAAATTTACAAAACAAAAAAAATAAATGTTGGGAAAAATTGGAGAAATAATTACAAGAAAATTGGAGGTCAGACTACCTGGAGTTGGAAAACCTAAAAACTTGAAGAATCGGTAACGGTGCCATTTGAAGAACCGGAAAATCACCCTCTTAATTTTATCAAATTAATGATTAATTAGATGTTCGAATTTCATTGCAGACGGGAAATTCAGGGTTAATCAGAAATCACTATTTTAAATAGTGTCAAATTAAAGCAAGCAGTCAATTTTTTTTACTTGGGAAAGTCCAAGGTTGAACTCAGGGAGGAAACTTTATCCTTATGTTTATTTAAAGTCGATCAAGAAATTAGGTTTTCGGAGAGATTTTCGGTGAATGATTAATATAAACAAATGGAGGATGGGTGGTGAATGTGATGTGCTAAAAAAATTGCAAAACTAACAAGATGACAAAATGAGAAGAAAATTACCTACGGTGGAGACGGTCGCCTATGATGTGCTCGTGAGAGCACGGTCTTCGCTCGAATCGCCGGTGCGTGATGAGCTCGAGCAGCGCGCGGTTGCGGCTGCGATGTTGGCCAAAAAGCCAACGGATCACACCGGAGAGAGGGCCGTCGTCGCTCGACCGCGGTTGCGTCGCTGTCACCGATTCAACTCTGGGAACTAGGCTCTCCTCACATAAAGATGGATCAAGGGCAAATTGAGGAGGATGGAATGTATATATAGATGATGAAATGAGAAGTTATTATGTGGGTGGAGTTGAATGGGAAGTTGGATTATCAATGGAGTTGAATGGGAGGTTTAAGAAATGGTGGGGTTGAATGGAGGTTGGTGGTAGAAGAGAGTTGAATGGTGGTTATTGTAGAGAATGTAAAATAATTAAATAAATAAAATGAAATAAAGTAGGCTACTTTAATTACAACAAAATAAAGAAGGAAAAAATAATGGTGAATTTACAAGTGAATACAAAACACCATGTACACATTTTTTACTTTTCTAATATGTAATTTTTTTATCTTTTTAATAAGAGATATTTACAACGGAAAAATACAATAAAATACTACAATTAAAATACAACACAAGTATGATTTTTTTGTATTTTTAATAATTAAGAAAGACACAATAAAAAATGAAGAAAGTATGAATATATACATAATGTACAATATACATCTAGGTCCCAAAACCCAACTTTTACAAATGAGCTCCGATTTTAATGAAACCACTTCCGTTGGATAGATAATTTTCTAACTTGAACTTTAAAAGTAAGTTTGGTGAATTTGGAGTTCATACGGAGTGGGAATTTAGCTTGGAATTTGGACTTTACGGCTTTTTCTTTTTGGGATCTAGGAACATTTATTTGAGATGAAATTTGTTTTGTATTTTTGTATTTTTATATACATTTTTATAAACAAGTTAGAGAAAGAATTAGGCAAAAAGGAGTTGAAATGAATTTATTAAAAATATATAAAGTTTTGGGCTATTTACAAGTATAAAACTCCTTTATTTTTGCGGCTTTTTATTGTTAATTTATTTTGTACAATCTAATATACAATAATTAGTGTATTTTATTTACAAGAGTTATTTTGTTAATTTATGGATTTTATGGACATTTATTTGGGATTTTACTCGGGGATTTTGCTAAGATCAAGATATTGCGATGATGAATCACGGATTCATCAAGCACATAACACTTTTTCTTTTATTTTATTTGTATATTGACGAGACCATGCATATAAGAGCTGAAAATTGAGCTAGAAGTTATAACAAATACATACAGTTGTGCTTTTATTTGGTACTATCAACATCCATGCATATGTATATAAGAAGTAATATTTTTATAATCTAAAAATAACTAAAAATAAAAAAATATTGAAAAATAAAATAAATGAGAGAGAAAGAGAGTACGTCAATATATAAAAGATACAAGCTCAGAATGCTAATATTTTTTGCCAAAAATAAATTATTTTCTATTAATTTTTTTATTTTGTAAATATAGTATGTATCTTAACTAACTACAAAAGAACGAAGGTAGTGTGGTGCCTAAAATTAATTATTTTCTATTATTTGTAAATTAAATATGGTTCGGTGAGGTGATGTGGTGGGCTTCGCGAAGGGGCGAAGGAGCAAAGGTATCTATCTCAAGGCGAAGCTCGAGATCGTGCAGGAGGCTGACAACAGGTGTAGATCGAAGAATGAGGCGGAGATGAGAGATGTCGATGGAACAATCAAAGGAAGGGGACGATGAAGATGAGAGATCAGTAAGTGGCAGTAGTCGAAGACGGAGGTGTGCTGCGATAGAGGGAGGAATGAGGCGAAGGAGAAAATGGAGGAAATGGGGGGAAGAAGGAGGAGATACCTGTAGATGGTGGAGTTTGCCTAGGACTGAAGCTCAGAGAAGAGCTTCGCCAGATCGTTGCTCGAGGGTGTGACGCACCCGAGCTCAAACAGAGCTGCTAGAGATGTCGCAAGGGATGTAAGCCCTTGGATCTCATCATATGGATTAGATGTGTCACTCGAAGGTGTCGTGCCTATGTCACAGGTTATTATGCACGAGCTCTCCCTCTTTGATTGGCTGATGGCCTCAGAGGGTCAGTGGCAACGGGGCTATATAGGAGAGGTGGACAACGAAGCGTTACGCGGAGGCGAAGTGGTGGTGGTTACACAACTGCATAATGACCAAAAGAGGAGGGATGGCGACATCGAGCATTGCGGACGATGGGAGGGGAAGGGTGCATGTGCGCAGCACGTGCTGGCAGAGGGAAAGGCAGCACATGTCGTGCACGTGCTGCAAGAGAGATGGGGGGAGAAAGGCACCACGTGTTGTGCATGTGACTAGTGAAGTGAGAGATAGAGAGAGGAAAGAGAGAGAGAGAAATAAAGGAATAGAAAAAGAAAGTTAATAAATAAAATAAAAATTTTAAAATAAAAATTTTAAAAAATAAAATAAATAATAAGAAGAAAAAATAAAAATTAAATTGAATAGAAATAAAATTAAAAAATCGAAAAGAAATAGTAATGAAGTCAAATAAAAAAATGATCAACAGGAAAGTTGTTCGTCTCGATGAGATTTACAACTTTTATGAAGGACCGAAAATCAAAAAAGGCTAACTATATAAAAATTATTTTTGGAGTAATATATATATATTAAAATACCACATTTTTATGTTTTGTATTTTTTCATATTTTTAATTTGATTTTAATTAATGGATTAATTTATATACAATATATAAATAATTAATCTAATTTTTATGGATTCTTATAGGTTGGAAAATGTTAAATTAAATCAACCAAGATAAAATATGTACAAAATATACAATGTCCTATTTTTATATTTTCTCTTGGTTTTCTGATTTTTATGGATTCTAATTCTTAATGCCAAGTTAGTTAATTAATTAAAGAAAATATTAGAGAAAGAATTAGGTCAAAATACATTAATTTTGTACATAAAATAATAAAAACTAAGAAAAAACAAGGTTATTTAGTTACATCATTTTTATCCCTAATTTCAACACAGTTAATGGATGTTAATAAACACAATTTAAGGGGTTTAATTAGTGAAATATTAAGGAGATTCTGCTAAAATCGTCATATAAAGTAGATCAATAATGGATTCATCACTGGCTCATCGGTATCCTCCGCTCCACTCTATCGTGCTAGATCAGGGGTCTGCACGATCCTACCGCTCTTGAGAGTAAGATGGTGAACACCATGTAGAGAATCTCATGATCTGATTCAAAGGAATCACAATTGTATACCTAATCCTTTTGATGACTCTGTCCTTGGTTCAGGTTGTTAGGGTTAACCTGAACCTATGTTGGGATGGAGATCTTAGGGGTAGTAAACTCATCACGCCAACGTAAAAGCCAATTGATGTTGACTCTCTGATCATGATGCTCCTTGCCGATGAGTTTGAGCTCATCGAGGATCCTCTGAAGGTCAGAGGTACCTGAGGACGAGGCTCCATGGTCCTTCCTCTAGGAAGGTTGTTGCTGACTCTGATGAAGTCTGTTAGGTCCTTGCTGGACCTACTGACGATACTTGCTCTACTAAGGGGGGGTTTGCTGGTACTGAAGGGGGCCCTGATGGCCCGACTGCTATTGTTGAGGGGGTGGGAACTGGCGGTGCTGGGTCTGAGGGGGGTACTGTGGGCATTGCTGCGACTGTCACTGGGTAGCGTTGGGATAATTAGTTTACCAAATCCCGTTCACCTCCCACACTTGTGGAGGTTCCTCGGTTATTGTCTCGATGATCGGCTCTGTGAACTGCCTCTCGTGGATTTCAGGCTGACCTTAAGTCCACGTGATGTGAGGCCCCTGAACGGGTTGCTCCTGAATGTGGTGCACTTGGTAGATAGGAGTAGGGGGTGCAAAGGAGGTAGGTATCTTAATCTTAGACACCCTATCAGTTAGCTCCACCAACTATCTCGAAAGTTTGGCGAGGTTCTCCCACTCAGCGAGCATGTGTATCTCGCTCACGTTCTTCTCGATATGGTTGACCTTGGTTAATTTGTCACTAATAATCCCCATGTTGGGGAGTAGGTCACTCGCCAGATCGACGACAGCTGATTTCCCCACCTCCTGATGTACGTGAGAGGGAGGTGGCTTGTAATAAGTCATGCTAGAGGATCTGGTGCGGCTGGTCTCTGCCATCTACTCTAAGATTGTCCAAACGGCATCAGATCCTCTATTCAGATAGCTGCCTCCACAGGCAGCATTAAGTAATCCTTGAACCTTGGGAGTCATACAACTTTACAGGTTTTGGACTAGAATTGGTCGGTTGATATCGTGCCCTGGGCACTTCTAAATCAGGTCATTGAATCTCGCCCATGCCTCAAGGAAAGGCTCATGGAACATCTGTGTGAAAATCGATATCTGGACCTCATCTAATTAGTCCTACTCAATGGGTAGAACTTCTTGAGGAAAAGGTCCTTCAATGCAACACACGTCATGACTGCCCTCCCCAAGTTCTTTAGCCAATAGGCGGCCTTGTCAGCTACAGCAAAGGGGAAGGCTCTAAGATGTATGTAATCCTATGAGACACTATGTCATCCTAGATTGTCACAAACCATTTCAAACTCGTGCAGGGACATATATGGTTCCTCTATTGTATTGCCATAAAATTTTGGCAGGAGCGTCAAAAGTGATGCTCCAGCATTAGGTGGTGCAACTAGACTAAGCCAGTTCTCGTTCTGTGTGGCATTGGGATTGTAGGCATCTCTCATGGATTCCCCCTCATTCCTCAACTGACCACGCTCCTGTCTTAATAGTTCATTTATCTGCTCAGCTTGTGCAAGTCTGGCTAGGATGTCCTTCAATGGATCATTATCATCTTATTATCTTGTTTCTCTTCACCTTCAAAATATAGAGGATTCTAATTAATATAGTTGTAAGAAGGAAATTAGAGGCCCTGAGGTGAGAGTCTTCCTCGATGTGGTGAGAGAAGAGAGGGTTGATCTGGGTCTGACCACCATCGCGAATGAAGAGTGAATTATTGGTCTTAGTCTCATGGGAAGAGTTTCCATGGAATCGAGGGGTTTCAGAGGAAGAGTGTCCCTGAACCCATGAGGACGGTCGGTTTGGAGTGGTCAGCGAGAGGCTCACGAAGTCCGAGCAAAAGTCACCCCAATCTGCAGAGAGGGAAATAGAGAGAGAAAGGGGGTGCATGACAAATGGGAGAGAGAGGCAGGCAGAGGTGCTAGATTGCAGTTGCAGTTGTGCACCGCAAGGCGTAGAGGCTGGGGTCACTACTACAGGAGGCGGGTGTGGGTGTAGGACGCGGGCTCGGTAAGGAAGGAGAGGGGGTTGCCACGTGGCAGGCTTTGGGGACTGCCACACGAAAAAGGAAAAATTAAAATTAAAATAATATAAATAAAATATAATAAATAATAATTAGAATAATAAATACATAAAAAATTCTATAATTAATTAAAATAAATAAATAAAAAGGAAAAAAATAAAATAATGATTAAAATAAATAATTAATTAATAAAAAATAAAATAAATAAAATAAATAATATAAATAAATAAAATAAAATAAAATAAATATAGGGGTGATATGTGACGGCTGTAGAAGTTGTTACGTATCGCTCCTAGAAAATTCCAAAATTAAATTAAAAGAAAAATAAAATGAAATAACAAGTCAAATCAAATCAAAAAGTGATCAACATGAAAGTTGTTCGTCTAGATGAGATCTACAAATTTGTGAAGGATTCAAAACCAGAAGAAATCATCTGTAAAAAAATATTTTTGGTAGCACTATATAGATATAAAATACTACATTTTTATATTTTTGTGATTTTTTTGATATATTTAGCTAAAAATCAAAATCAGATAAAATATAAAATAAATATTTACAACTTAATATTATCTTTTTGAATTTTTAATAATTAAGAAAGTAAAGAGATAAAATAAAGGAGACATATGTACAGACTATATATATACTCAAGTGATTCGTTTTCTTTGACTTTTGCCTCAATTATTTTTGGATTTTTACATGTTTTATTGAAAAATAAATCAAAGAAAACAAATACAAAATAAAAAAAATGATTATTTTTGTACATAAAATAATAAGGGCAAAATAGGCAATATGTATAATATACAATGAGGGTCCAAAACCCAAGTTTCACATATGAACTCTGATTCTTTTGAATTTGGTCTTGTTTTATAGATAATTGAACGTACATTAATTCAAAAGTGAGTAGAGGTTCATAGGAGACTATATAAAAGAGAGATAGTCACATTTTAAGGCTTTTAGTCTCGAACTTATAAGTTATAATTTTTTGTATTTTTCTTTAATTAGTGTTAGTAATATGAACACTATAGAGTTGATTTTATTTGATTCTGAGTTAGTGAAAATAAAAAAAGGGAAATAGTGTATATATAGGTGATATTTACAAGGGAATTTGGGATTCTCATTTAATGCAAATATGCATGCTAAAATGCAGATATTAATTCTAAGTGGATGAATGATAAAAATGTAGAATTGCTGATGAAATGCAGCAATTTCTCAGGAATGAAGATTTTTTTACATATTTTAGAGTGATGAATCACATATTCATCACCATATTAATGTGATTTTTGAGAATCTCATGTTCATTATCTATTCTAATTGGGTTTGACCATCTCTAGGAAACTCTCTATGTTTCCATGGCTCTTAGGAAATCAAAGTGTGGACAATCTTCGACCGAGTAATCCTAGCCCGCATCTGGTCAAGTTTGATTTTACGCCTACTCTCCTATAACCATGATGACTTACAAACCCATCCTCTAGAACGTGTTCCGAGAACAGTTCCCTTCCATAGTTCAATTATCGATAACAATTATATCCATACTATCTTTGACCCAACTTTTTACCATGGATCTACTAACTCCTTAACAAACTCCATCTCTATCCTCTATCGCAGAATTTTACATGAATCTTGTGGATCGATTACTCATCTACTTATCATCCGAGGACTACTAACAACTCACTCACTTTTTTGGTTGAAGAAAGGCCCACCAGAGTAAACTAGGTCTCTAGATCCGTCGAGGCTCTTCTCGAGGCTTGAGAAGTATTGCTTGCCCATGGACCTAGGCTTGGTCGAGTCTAGGTACAACGATGCTATGCAAAGCCCCATGAGGGCAAGATTGAATATGAAGAGCGTATAGGAGTCGACTGATGAATCCACATTTCATCATCTTTATTCTATCATTTTGGCACCAAAAACCCTAGCAAATGCCTGTAAATACCCTTAAATAGAGCATCTTAGCATTCATGCATGTGCATCACAATAGTGTATAAAATGCTGTAATTAAGGCCAAAATTATAGAATAAATAAAGAAAAGAAAAAGAATAAAATATTGTAAATATTTTATGACCCAAAACCCCCGAGACCTAGGCATCTTGATGAATAGGTCGACAAGGAATAAAGTAGGGGGAGATAAGGTCAGAAATACAGAGAAAATACCTTTATATTTTATTCATTCTTTATTCATTTTGGGACCTATTTTTGGTTTCACTTTTTATACATCAAATAAAGAAACTTTGTACATGAAAGTTGTAGATAATTTAATAAAGAAAAATACAAAATTGATTTCACAGAAAAAGAATGTACAGATGAAAAGTTATGGTCTGAATAAGAATCCAAAATCCCAACTTCCCAGACCCGTATCTCACAACTGACAACTCCAAATGCAGTGTACTCACCTTTAATTGTATATAGAATAAAATAATCTACTCAATGGCGGTGGTTTCGCATTTGGCGGAGCTATGGTTTGAAAGTTGGGTTTTGGACCCCTATTGTATATTTGTACTGAATAAAATATTCAATTTATTCTTTATTCATTATTTATTCATTTTTATATTTTTTATAATTTTGTAAATATTACTTATAATATATATGTGCATTAAAATTGAAATAAAATGCAAAAAAAAATAAAAATACTTGTATAAAGACTACATAGGTATTATACATACACTTATACCTATATAAAATACACTTGTATTTTATTAAATATACAAAACATATCAGAAAAATAAAATAAAAATATATTTATGTATATAAAAGTATGTTATAATTTTATAAAAGACTAAATAAAAATAATAAAAATAAAATACCTAAATAAAAATAAAATATTAAAATACATAGGTATTATACCTATATAGGGTTAAAAAGGTAACTTGTGAAAATATAAGTCATAAAAATAAATAAAAATCAGAATAAAATACTACATAAAATTTTAAGCATTTTTTATTTTATCACTTTTATTTAATTCGGTCATTTAGTATTTTTAATTGAATTAACAAAAGGTTTTTCCAGGGTTTTTCCTGGTTGGTCCACGTGGACCAACCAGGCGCAAACCCGAGTTGACCTTGGTCAACTAGGTGACCTACCCCCTGTAGCCTTGTCAGAGGCTCATTTTTGGGTCGTTTTCTCGATTTTTTCGAGGACGCTAGGAACCTCATTTCGTGATAGCGCCTTCTTGACTTTTAATCATCGATGATCGAGGAGGCTCGCCCATATCTTACATCGGATTATGGATCACTGAATCGCTCCAGAGCTCTTGATCTTTGGGCCCCTGCGACTCAGGGTCAAATCACATATAACGAGCCCCCTTCTTTCCTCTCGATTTTGAGTCCCCTTGGTCCACCCTTCAGCGCCACCCTCGTGCTCCAGAGCTCCCTGGAGGTGACAGCTCCATCGCCAGCTCCTCAGCCAAGGCGTTCGAAGTCGAGGGAGCCTCCACCACCTCCGCCAACAGCCGGCGTCGAGGTACCTTTCTTCCCTCTGGCTCCGGCCATTGAGGGCTCGCCCCGCCTTTTTATCTAACCCATTAGCTTAGTCTTAGCCTTAGCTTCGAAAACCCTAAAGAAATTTTGAGTTTCGCTCACTCCTTCGCCAAATCGCTCATCCTCGCCGGAGCGCAACTCCGGCCACCTATCGTCACATCCCTTCGCGCATCGATTAGGTCCACCCCAGGTCCAGGCACTTTGCCCTGGACCTTCTAACGCTTTTTGCAGGGCCAAAGAACGTTGACTCGCGCCTGGGCGCGTTTTTGAAGCTCGCCGGAGCTCAGTCGAGCTCTCCAGCTCCGCCGATCACTTGCGAGCGGCACAGCCAACGCCGTGCACTTTTGGTGCCCTCAGGAGATAGAGGACGACCCCAGGAAGCTCTAGCCTGCTTTTGAAGCCAAGCAGCTCGCCGGAGACGGAGGTTGACCTCGGAGAACCTCGGCTCGCCGGAGTTCGTCGTTGTTCTTGCTCCGGGCTTCGCCACCGTTGGATCAAGGTGGAGCTCCAGATCGCGCATCGACCGTCCGATCCTCCACGCCCAGCCACCGTCGGATCTCTTTTTGAGATCTAATCTCAGACGTCGACACGAACCGTTATCGGACTCCCCCATGCTGCCACGTGGATAAGTGGCTCGTTCCCCGCCGCTGGATCGCGCCCCGCCGCCAGCCGTTGGATCCGCGCCACGCGTCGTCACCGGATCGTCCCAGCGAGGGTATTTTGCATCCCAACCCTCGCACTTTTTGTATTTATTATTTGGTATTTAAACTTTTGTCTATAGTGTAATAGTTTTGTAATATTTGCATAAAGACCCCCGAACTTTGTTTATTTGCATCTAGGTCCTTCGCCACGTCACCTCACGTGACCTGTACACGTGAGGTGAGGGCATTTTGCAGAGGGACCCTCAGTTGTTTGCTTATTTAGTTTTAGTACCAAAACTGTGGCGTTAAGTGTTGTACTTTTTGGATATTTTGCAAGTAGGCCCCTAGGGTTTCGTGATATTACATTTCAGTCCTCGCCAGGCGCGTGCAAGTCACGCGCCCTGGTGGGAAAATTGCTTGCGTGCCCAGGCGGCTTTTGTAATTGTATTTTGGTGCTAGAAATTGAATATTCAGTATAAACTTTTGTGGAAAAATTGCATGTATGCCCCTGGATGTTTGATGTATTGCACATATACCCCTGCCAGGCTTATTTATTAATTGGATGCTTGTTGTATTTATTTGAATGATCATTTCAAGCCCAAAAATTCCACAAAATTAGGGTTAAGCTCCTGTTAACTTGAAATTTCACGCCATCATTTTAGTTTTTGATTTGATTTTATTTTTATAGTTATTAAAAATCAAAACTCGATATTTGTGCACTGTCTAGCTTAGAAAATACCAAAAAATATTAAAACACCTCTAAAAATTCCAAAAAAATTACCTAGAGTGTATTTTATCATCTTTTAGTGTCAGTCCAAAAATCATTAAAAATTTCAAAAGAAAAACACTAAAAATTGAAAAACACTCAAAAACTTCAAAAAAATATATAAAATAGTAGAAAACTCTAAAAATCACAAACTCAGTTCCTGTTTGTTCCTTATTTTTTTCTTTTTATTTGAAAAATAGTGTGAAAATTTTTAGCTACTGGTTGCTATTTTTAAATCTCATTTTACTCACAGCCAGCACCCTTTCCACTGTTTTGCCTTATTTCAGCTTTTAAAAATACCAAAAACACCTTGAAAAATCTCCAAAAATCACAAAAACAGTAAAAAATCCTAAAAATACTAAAAACATTTAATTCCTGAATTTTTGGTTATTTTTGTGTACTTTTATAAATACTTTAGCTTGTCATTTAGTATATTGTATTTGCTTTCCAATATTGAAAAAGAAATAAAAAAATATAAAATATAAATTATAAAAATTAGAAAATTAAAAATCAAAATACAAAATTAAAAATTAAATAAAAAAATTAAAATTAAAAACCCACAAAAATTCCTTTCCTTGCTTGCTTAGTGTAGACACATCACACACATCCACTTGAGCACAATTGTTTGAATTATCCTGCTTGCTCCCTGTGTTCGAACTCTCTGCATACTTGCCCTTTACACCATTTGTGCAGAGTTAAAAATAAATTTTAACTCCACATTAGTTCTAATTTGTTGATCTTTAGTGTGGGTTAATTGTTGATTAAATACGAGATTCCTTTGTGAGTCGCCACAGCGACGGTTGTCTCCGCCTTGTGTGAGACACCATTTTAGACCGCATTGAATTTCGTGTTCATCAAATGGCGCCGTTGCCGAGGAGCAACAGCGAATAGTTCACGTTTTGTTTGATTGTGTGATTGTTTACCATAGCATTATTTTCCATCTCTTACATTTTTGATATATCTTGTTGAGCTATCTGACCGTCTCTTTTCTTGTCTTCTTGCGAGGGACCGCGGAGCGAGGCGGATTGCTTAGGTGATTCGGAGCATCCTTGGGAAGCGGAGCCGGCCTTCTTAGGTCACGCCGGCAGGAGAGAGCAGGAGGAGTGAGGGAGAGTGATTAGATTAGCTTACATTTATTTTTGTGAGAGAGAGACTATTAATTTGTAATAATACAGGTACACTTGGACTTGGACACTTAGACTATCGGGCCTAATTTTCGGGTGTTTGTTCACCCGGGGGCTCACCGCGGTTTTCATCGAGTTTTTATCGCCGTCATTTTCCGGTTTTGATTTCATTTTTCACTTTCTTTTGTGGATTGAGCTCTTAGTTCTAGATCCTGCTTGATTCGATTAGAATAGGTCCAAACACCTAATTATCTTTGCATGCTCCTATAGATTCGTATTTGGACTTAGACTAATTAAACAGTTAGCTAGTAGCCTCTGATCCACGCGCCGCGAGCTCACACCCGAACAAGCGCTTTCTCCTAACTCAAATGTGTTGAGCAGAGGAGGGGTGAGCCTAGACCGGACACTCGGATTAGGAGTTAATAGTTAGCTTGTGGTTCTTCACGCTAGCAGTTGCCTGTTCTAGAATGATTTCCGCTTGCATATCGCCATATAGCTTAGGTTTAAAAATTCTGCTTTGCATCCCGCATGGAGAGAGCTGGGATTCGCTGTAAGTCCTCTTACTTTGCACGCATCATCTAGGCACAAAGGTGAGATTTCCACCTTGGTGTCGTCTTGCACGGCTTTTCCGACTCTATTCTCCCTCTGTTTTTGGAACAAAGTAGGATAAAGGAAAAATACAAAAACCGTTAGGCGCTTGTTTGAATCTACTCAAAAGAAGCGATAACACCAAAAAAATCAAAAAAGGGACTGCTAAAGAAAACTTGACCAAAATAAAATCGGTAATTGGATTCATTGCTTGGGGAGAGTAACACCCTCACTTGTCTTCAGGTTGCATGGGAAGGTTTCCTTCCAAGTGAGGTGAGCGCTTCGTAAGGATTAGAGCCCAAAACCCAACTTGTGGCTGCCTTGTGTATCGCCTGGATTTCCGAAGTATTGGCGCTACTATCGTACGTAGTCGAGTAGGACTTGGTCGCCATTGGTGACTCGCTATTGTGTGAGCACCGACCTTGTCCGAAGTACCGAGCCTAGGCCACGCCTTCACGGGTGTGTCTGTCTCACCGGCTGTGTCCGAGTAGGATCTTGCACGCTCACGGGTGATTCCGTTGCGAGCGAGGTCCGAAGTATCGGTTTCGCCTATCGGCTTCCTCCCTCTATTTCTTTGGCTGAGTAGGGATCCAGGAAGGGTTACAAGGACCTCAAAAAGCGCAAGTTACAGGTTACACAGGAGGAGGACAAGTACGGGGACACTTTCCTGGCAGTACTCTCGCTCCTATAGGCGTAGCGTTCTAAGGACTCGTGATAAGATAAATACCTGAAAACAAGCTAAAATTGACAAGATAAAAGCCGAACCTTCACGGCTTCACGAGTTGAGTTTGTGAATCCACCCTTGCTTTGCGTTTGATTGCTAGATTTATTTAGGTCAAGATCAAAAACACCGCACAATTGTGCACAATTTTGTTGCATATCATCTTCTTCTTCTCTTGCATTATCCCCACTCTTCTCGAATAATCAAGATGATGGGACGGAGATCTCTTAGGCCGACTTTGTCGGCACTGCTATCTAGCACTCCTCCTTACTCATCTAGGAATGCCTCGGAGAGTCCGCTCTCCGAGCCCGAGTTCACATCCACCCTGTTCCCCCTCGACCACCCTTCCCATTATCCTTCTCTCAGTCCAATAGTGTCAGAATTCAGTGCATCACAAAGTTCCGCTCATTCGACAGCACCTGAGATGGCCTCTTTTGCTTTTTCAGAAAATCCAGCAATGGCAGACAGAGGCGAGCACCCAGATAACCAGATCACCCTCCTTTCATAATTGATCAAGTGGCCATCAACAATTCCTTGCTAGCGTCCCTGGAGAA
Source organism: Ottelia alismoides (assembly GCA_037367405.1). Classification (NCBI taxonomy): domain Eukaryota; kingdom Viridiplantae; phylum Streptophyta; class Magnoliopsida; order Alismatales; family Hydrocharitaceae; genus Ottelia; species Ottelia alismoides. The sequence goes on from JAZKJV010008800.1 coordinate 91,702, forward strand.
TATGCAGAGACAGATCCGTGACCAGGGAACATTCATGGGTGATCTGATGAGAGAGATAGCACAGCTGAGAGAAAACCGACCTGGGGGCGGTGGCGGTGGAGGAGGAGGAGGACCCGATGCAGGAGGAGGCAATCCAGACGCTGAGCGACCGCCACAAACTATCATGAGGGAACTGCACAACCCAGCTTCGTCCCTCACTCACTGGTGGATCAGACTCCCGCCAATCCACGGAGACTTCGAGCTTCGGCACCACACGATTCAGTTGCTACCCAAGTTTCACGGGCTGCCGACCGAAGAGCCGCACCTCCACCTCCAAGAATTTGAAATGATATGCAGTACTATCCATGATCGGTTGATGACCGAGGACACCATTAAGATGATCGCCTTCCCGTTCTCATTGGTTGATAGAGCCGCATATTGGCTCAAACATCTCGGGCGATTCGTCGATACTTGGGCAGATCTCCGGACCGCATACCTCAAGAAGTATTAACCGCTCGGCCGGACCAACGCAGCTCGAGCCATGATCAGCAACTTTGTCATGATCCCAAACGAACAGTTCCATGAAGCCTGGGATCGATTCAGAGAGCTCATCGACCGGTGTCCACATCACGATATATCCAAGCCCAACCTGGTGCAGAGTTTCTTCTGTGGGCTGACACCGGAGCTGCAGGGGCTTGTGAACGCCTCTTGCGGTGGGTCCTATTTCTCCAAGGGAGAAGACGACGTCTGGGCCATCTACGAAGGCATGGCAGAGAACTCCACAGTGATGACCCAGGCCAGAGTCTACACTCAGCAGAAACCCCCGCAGGGAACCGGATCATTCCAGAGGATCGCACGCATCGATGCCGGTCCCAACACAACGTCGGTAGCCGCAGCCCAAGCCGAATCAACCGCAGCCGACATGGGCATTATTAGCGAAAAGTTGGACCGCATGGAGATCCTCGAAAAGAAGCAGAACCAAGGTCTAGCCCAGATGGACCTTCTCACCAAAACCATGAGTGACCTGAAGACTCAAATTCTATGTATTCAGGAGGCACAAGCCCATTCCCAACAGCCTCCCAGGTCACAGGTTGCTTCTAGCAGCAGCAATCCCAACCAGGCCTCTACCTCATACCGCCAGGTGAACCATATCCAGGCGGAGCCGGTTCCATTGCTGCAATACCATTCAGAGCAACCGCCATCTTCGGACACGCAGATGGTGGTTTATCAGCCGGAGCAGCCCCTGGCAGTTCTTCCTCCACCTTCCTTTGAGCAGGAGCCATTGATGGAAGTCAATGGGATTTGGTACGACCGATACCCTCAGCCCGCAATTCGTAGGGATCACCCCGGATTCCGTTGGGGCAACGGTGGATCCTCATCCCAACAGCATCCTCCTGCCCAAGGACAGCAGAACAGCCAGCCGACACAGCAGCAACAGCCCCAGTATGCCCATCAGCAACAATACCAGAGTGGTCCTCGTCCCTCCTATCAGGGACAGCAGTGGAGGCAGCGACAGCCGCCTCAGCAGTCTTATCACCAGCCTTCCCCCCAGTATCAGCAGCAACACCAGCAGCAGCAACCCCATTTCCAGCAGGGACAAACATCCGGCTCTCAGGGTCCAGCCTATGAGAACCCAGCCCTCGATGATCTTGCCCGCTTGCTATCTGAACAGCGAGCATCTTTCAGGCAAGAAATGGATGAATTCCGGCAGGAGATGCGGGATATCATCAAAGGCAAAGCCTCCATACCCGCTCAGATCGAACCTAATCCTAATAACCTAAAAAGAAAATCTGAGCAGGTAGAGTTCACGGAGGATACCTCTCCTAGTGACGATTTGAATGATATGTCTTATTCTTTGAATGATGCTAATTTTGTGACTACTAGGAGCGGTAGGATGCCAGCCGGCGGCGCCTCTTCTGAGCGACAGCCAGATACAGAACCAGGAGCGCCAGAGGAGCAGACTAGCGGTGCTGATGCCGCTAATGATGATATTGAAGACGGTGGTGCTGATGCCACCAATGATGGAATCCAGGACGACGGTGCTGATGCCGTCGTAGTACCAGATGCAGACGGTGGTGCTGAAGCCACCATTTTGGATGATGAACCAGAGCGCGGTGCTGATGCCGCAAAGACCGGTGCTAGTGGTGGTGCTGAGGCCACCACATCTACTTTTGTTGAGCCATCATCTGTGATGTTACCACATTTTGTATCTAGAGACTGTGGGAACAAAAACAAAAACAAAAATATGAATAAAGGAAAGGTTGCTGTTCGAATTGCGGATCCATATGTGGTGAATGATGATTATTGTATGGATTCTCCGTCTTCACCGGCACAGGGACCGCTTCCTAGTCCTCCATCTGAGGAGGCCCCTACCATCCCCTTCCCTGAGGCACTCCGCCGAGCGAAGGGGAATAAAAAAGAAAATCCAAAAAAGAGCCAACAGGTAGAGTTCGGCAACGAAATGATTGACAGATTTCACATTCAGCTGACTCTACGGGAAGCATTTGAGCATATCCCCTTCTTCAAGAAGAACTTGAAAGAGACGACTACCGTTCGAAGGAAGAAGAGGCACAGATATCAAATCCATATGCTCACTCATGACACATGTTGCATCATCCAGAACAAGCTGCCAGCCAAGCGACCAGACGCAGGAGCTCCCTATGTCAGATGCGAGATTCAGGAGCAGCAGTTTGATCGTACTCTATTAGACAGCGGCTCTTCAATTAACCTCCTTCCGACAGCCTTACTCAAGCAATTCGAGTTTGGTCCTCTTCTTCGAAGCAGAACCGTCCTTCAGTTTGCTGATAGATCGATTAAGAGGCCGAAGGGGTTATTGAAAGACGTGGTCGTTACCATTCAGGGCCTGAAATTCCCCGTGGACTTCGTTGTGTTGGACATGGAGATCCCTGAGGCGGTAACTGATGCCCCCATCATTCTCGGACGTCCATTCTTGGCCACAGCCAAGGCGGTGACCGACCATGATAGCGGGAAGGTATGCTTTCGCGTAGAGGGCAAAACCATACAAATAGAGACGATCGAAGAAATCAGAGCTAGAGAGTTAGAGTGCTCCGAGCAATCCATCGAAGCAGCGTAGATGACAGAGGAAGAGCTAGACATCCACCAGGTTTGTGATTTTGATATGACTGACGATGAATCCAACTGGAAAGATCCCGTAGCACCGACCCTCGCCTTGCCTACAGATTCACTGTATCTCAAGCTCTTGGCGGTCGAGAGCCGGGAGAGCACACCCCTGGATGAGGATATCTCTGAAGCTGACAGTGTTGTGATGAGTGGTGCAGATGAGTTCCATTCTTGCTCATCTTCTTCTAATCCCTCGGATTCAGATATTGACTGGGATGACTTTGATGATTATTTACCTTGTCTGATTCCTTCTGAGCCGGCAGCCATGACAGAGTGCGAGCCAGTGCAGTTTATTGATGATTCAGCAGGCCGCCGTTCATCAGGAATTCATGCAGAGCGAGAGTTCTCCCATGCAGACCTGGTCGCCTTCACGCAAACATATCAGAAACCAGATCTGCCGCCTCCCAGTTGCCCAGAACGGAAACCTCTACCGCAGTCGATGAAGTACAGATTCCTTGATGGAGAGCCAGAAATGCACCCAGTCATTATCTCAGCAGATTTGACTGGAGAACAAGAATCTCGTCTGATGGAGGTTCTTGAAAGAAACCGCAAGGCAATCGGTTGGAGTATAGCTGATCTCCAGGGGCTGAGCCCAAATCTTTGCTCTCACCACATTTATCTTGAGGATAACGCTAAGCCGTCGCGTGAGTTCCAGCGATGGCTGAACCCGAATCTTCGAGACGTAGTCATGAAAGAAATTTCCAAGTGGTGGAGCGCCGATTTTATCTATCCCATCTCCGACTCCAAATGGGTAAGTCCGCTACATGTGGTACCTAAGAAGACGGGTATCACTACAGTTGTTAATGAGTCTGGAGAGGAGATCGCTACCAGAGTACCAACTTCTTGGAGGGTCTGTGTGGACTACAGACGATTGAATGAGGCCACCAAGAAGGATCACTTCCCGCTACCATTCATTGATCAGATTATCGAGCGGCTAGCTGGGAAGAGTCATTATTGTTTTCTTGATGGGTACTCTGGATACAATCAGGTGGCCATTGCGCCTGAAGACCAGGAGAAAACGACATTCACCTGTCCGTTTGGGACTTATGCTTTCAGACGGATGCCCTTTGGTCTATGTAACGCTCCGGCGACATTCCAAAGGTGCATGTTGTCCATCTTCTCGGACATGGTGGGTGACTCTTTAGAGGTCTTCATGGATGACTTCTCGGTCTATGGCGACGGGTTCGACGCTTGTCTTGACTGCCTAGACCGCGTGCTCAAGCGCTGCATTGAGGTTAACCTTGTTTTATCCTGGGAGAAGAGTCATTTCATGATGACTCAGGGGACGGTCCTTGGTCATATCATCTCCAACAGGGGCATGGAGGTCGATCCGGCTAAGGTGGATATCATCAGAAAGCTCAATCCGCCGTCCAACTTGCGTCAGTTACGGTCTTTTCTGGGGCATGTCGGTTTCTACCGACGGTTCATTCAGGACTTCAGTCGAATTGCCCGACCGCTCACTGACTTGCTGACCAAAGACACCGAGTTTATTGTTAATGATAAGTGTCTTGAATCATTTGAGACTCTCAAGAATATGGTTGTCTCAGCTCCTGTCCTTCAGCCACCCGATTGGTCTCTCCCATTCGAGATCATGACGGATGCTTCAGATTTTGCCGTTGGGGCTGTGCTCGGACAGAGGAGGGATGGATTACCTTTTGCTATTCACTACGCCAGCCGGACTTTGGATGCTGCGCAGCGGAATTACACTGTGACTGAGAAAGAGATGCTGGTCGTAGTGTTCGCTCTTGATAAGTATAGATCATATATTCTCGGATCTAGAGTGACCATTTACATTGATCATACCGCCATCCGGTATTTAATGGCTAAGAAGGATGCCAAAGCACGTCTCACCAGATGGATCCTTCTACTCCAGGAATTTGATATTGAGATTAAGGACAAGCCTGGAGTCAAGAATGTGGTGGCGGACCATCTCTCCAGATTGGAGAATCTTGAGGAATCTGAGCCCAGCGCACCTATCACAGAGACATTTCCAGATGAGGCGATCTTGGCTGTCACCTCACTCCCGTGGTATGCTGACTTTGTAAACTATCTTGTTGCCAAGACAGTCCCTCAGGGTTGGCCCAGACAGAAACTTGAGACCTTCCTAGCTAAGGCCAAGTTCTACCATTGGGAGGATCCCGTCCTTTATCATGAAGGAGGGGATAGTATCTGGAGGAGGTGCATTCCTCAAGAAGAGCAGCATAGCGTCCTCACATACTGCCACAAGCTTGAGGCAGGAGGACATCATTCTGGAAAAAGAACAGCACAGAAGGTGCTTCAATCCGGCCTATGGTGGCCTACTCTCTTCAAGGATTCTGATGAGTTCGTGAAGAGATGTACTGACTGTCAGAAAATGGGAACCTGCGGACAGAGAGACATGATGCCCATGCAACCCATTCACTTCTGTGAGGTTTTTGATGCATGGGGGATTGACTTCATGGGCCCATTTCCTAAGAGTCAGGGATTCGAGCATATTTTGCTCGCTGTGGATTATGTCAGCCGATGGGTTGAGGCCATCCCCGCCCGAGCCGCAGATGCTAAAACCGTTTGCAAATTTTTGAGGAAAAACATCATTTCACGGTTCGGTGTACCTAGAGTCTTGATTTCAGACGGGGGGTCTCACTTCATCAATGACAAAGTCAGGGCCCTTGCAGACGAGTTCGGCATTGACCATCGGGTTGCCACTCCTTATCACCCTCAGACTAATGGTCTTGCCGAAGTATCGAATAGGGAGATAAAGACTATCTTGCAGAAAGTTGTCCGCCCAGACCGAAAGGATTGGTCACAGCTTTTGGACTCGGTCTTGTGGGCTTATCGGACTTCTTTCAAGAATCCGTTGGGAACATCTCCCTTTCGTCTCGTCTATGGCAAGCCGTGCCATTTGCCAGTGGAAATCAAGCACAAATCTTTTTGGGCAGTTACTGAGTTGCTTCTAGATCCCGAGAGTATAGGAGACCAAAGAAGAGCTGAATTGGCAACCCTGGAGGAACTTAGAGACACAGCCTTTTCGAACAGCTTACAGTACAAAGAGAAAGTGAAGACATGGCACGATTCGCATATCAGCCATAAACAGTTTGAGCCAGATCAGAGAGTATGGTTGTTTGATTCCAGGCTGAAATTATTCCCAGGGAAATTACAGAGCAAGTGGAAAGGACCGTATGTGGTTAGGAAGGTACATGACAATGGCAGCATCGACATATCCGAACCGTCATCTTCCTCTACCTTCCGCGTCAATGGTCAACGCTTGAAACTATATCTTGATCATGATCCGCCGACCATTGACGTTGCCCCCATTCTTCTGGTATGAGATGTGTCCTTTGACTCCCATCATCTACATCTCATACATGGTGATCAAATTCTATCTTCCGCTGTACAGATCCATCTGTTTATATCACTTTGTTGTCTGTTGATTTATTTTCTTCTTTTCTTCTTTTCTTCTTTTCCTTTTCTATCTTCTTCATCTACCGAAAAGGTGTCGCCCTTTAGACAGTTTTTCATACTTAGGACGTACTTTGTCCTAAGTATAGGGGGGTGTGCACCTCGAGTCTTTCTATTCTTTTCGATCCTCTCCATTGTCTCCTCTTCTTGTCTATACTTAGGGATATCTTACCCTAAGTATAGGGGGAGACAATCTGAGTACGATCTGTTCATTCCCACCCTTGACCCTCCCTACGTTGTGTACAGTCTGCTATACTTAGGATTATTTGATCCTAAGCATAGGGGGGACGGTCAACTTCTCATTCGTTTGTTCATCCATTATTTATTTATTCTTTAGATTTTCCTATACTCAGTACGAGTTATGTCTTCTCTTTTCTCTCCGATCTATGAGGACATAGCTCAAGCTAAGTATAGGGGGGTCGTATATACTACGTATATACTTTAGCCATAACTCGTACTTTCATATTTTCTCAATAATATGGCTACAAATTCTTTAAAATTCATTGAAAATCCTTAATAAAAAGATGTGGTTATTCCTCAAATTCTTTTTATATTTACTGATTAATAAATCAGGTGAAAATGTTTTTTTTGCAAAATGTTTGAAAAATAGTTTGAAAATCTTTGTGAACATCTATTGAAAACTATTTTGAAAATATTTTGTTTCGTATTTTCAACCTGTGTAAAAATGTGTGGTTTGTAAAAATTTATTTTCTTTGTGTGAAATAAAAATGTTTGAAAAATGATTTGCAAATGGTTTGAAAAAATGGTTGCAAAAATGATTTGAAAAACCTATATATACTGTTTGAAAAGCCTTTGCAAAATGTTTTCAAATGTGTGTAAAATGTTTGTAAAAATTATTTTGGACTATAGTTTTCAAAAATTGTTTGAAAAAAACTTGTGACAAATAAGTTTGAGGAATATACACATCACACCAAAAATCCACTATATATATATGTATAAAATTGATCACTTACCCTTGTAAATTCTTAAAATCCACTTCTTGTATATATAAGAAGCATTCCCGTGTACATATTTTAACCTAGTTTTCAGCCAAAATCTTTTTGTTTTCAAAAATCCCAAAAACATTCGCAAAATTAAAATCCAAAAACATTTGAAAAATCTTTTTGAAAAAGACAAAAAAATGCATCTGCATATGCATCATCATCATATTTTCAAAAATCCATAAAAAGTTAAAAATCTTTAAAATTGCATCACAAAAATATTTTCTGCATTGCATTGCATGGCATTCGCATTTTTCGGATTGAGTTGATAGATTGAACAAGTCTAAGTAAAATCCGGAGATTGGAGCTTGAGTGGACCTTCAAATCTACCTAATAACAGGAACCTTATAGGAACTTGGTTTGAGGTACTTCAGGTCTAGTTGACTTAATTCTTTGAGGATCACGGGACTTGGTTCAATGAATTCTTGACTGCCTAAGTAGAGTATTTCGGAGCACACGCACGATTCTTGTTGATAATGACCTAACTTGGACACCTGCACCTTTCACATGGCTCAACTCAATTGGAGTGGTGAGGGGATTGGATTTGCCGGTATGAGATGCACGCAAGTGGAAACATTTGTCCTCCTCTAGGGAGGGAAGTGCACCCCAACCCGTCCAGTGATTAGGAAGTCTAAAGACAGGAGGCTGTGGGTTGCGATAAAGCTTCAAAAGAGGGATAGTCTATTGGCTCAAGAGGAAAAACTCCTTATGTAAATGCTGCTGTAAATAGTATTTCAATAAAAAAAATGTTCAGGCATGTACAAAAATAAAAAGCCTGCAAGTATGTACAAAGTCAATAAGCAAGCTTGAGTTCCAAAGTCATATCATGTGAGCCTGCAGCAGGATGACTTGACTACACTGGTCTTGCATCCAAGGATAGGTAGCTACACTGGCTACCGTCCATTCTTCTCTTCACCCCCTCCTCTTGAGCTGGTTGCCACTTGAACTTAGAAGGGAATACCCCGCTCCTCGAGGATGGAGTCATTGGATTGGGGAATCATTGGGTTGTCGTACTGGAGAAGTCAGTTTCTTTGCCATTCTAGCTGGAGAGAGAGCCACCATCACTTACACTGTACGAGTCAGATTCATGGTCGTAAGGGTTTGCGTATGAATTGAGATATTTCTGACCTGGCTATTGAGGAGACTTGGACAGAGTTTTGGGATTCTCAAGGACTGTTGGATTTCAAACATGGTTCTCAATAAGGTTCCGCCCGCACTAAAATTCCAAAGGTCCGACTTAAGCTCCAAACTTTGATTTTGTAAAGACAAGTTTGATAATCAGATAAAATCCAAGTTCTTTTTTTTTTCTTTCTTTTCTCTTGGCACTTATTGCATAAGTGTTTGCTAGGGACTAGCAAAGGTAAAGTATAGGGGGATGATGAATCCACATTTCATCATCTTTATTCTATCATTTTGGCACCAAAAACCCTAGCAAATGCCTGTAAATACCCTTAAATAGAGCATCTTAGCATTCATGCATGTGCATCACAATAGTGTATAAAATACTGTAATTAAGGCCAAAATTATAGAATAAATAAAGAAAAGAAAAAGAATAAAATATTGTAAATATTTTATGACCCAAAACCCCCGAGACCTAGGCATCTTGATGAATAGGTCGACAAGGAATAAAGTAGGGGGAGATAAGGTCAGAAATACAGAGAAAATACCTTTATATTTTATTCATTCTTTATTCATTTTGGGACCTATTTTTGGTTTCACTTTTTATACATCAAATAAAGAAACTTTGTATATGAAAGTTGTAGATAATTTAATAAAGAAAAATACAAAATTGATTTCACAGAAAAAGAATGTACAGATGAAAAGTTATGGTCTGAATAAGAATCCAAAATCCCAACTTCCCAGACCCGTATCTCACAACTGACAACTCCAAATGCAGTGTACTCACCTTTAATTGTATATAGAATAAAATAATCTACTCAATGGCGGTGGTTTCGCATTTGGCGGAGCTACGGTTTGAAAGTTGGGTTTTGGACCCCTATTGTATATTTGTACTGAATAAAATATTCAATTTATTCTTTATTCATTATTTATTCATTTTTATATTTTTTATAATTTTGTAAATATTACTTATAATATATATGTGCATTAAAATTGAAATAAAATGCAAAGAAAAATAAAAATAAAAATACTTGTATAAAGACTACATAGGTATTATACATACACTTATACCTATATAAAATACACTTGTATTTTATTAAATATACAAAACATATCAGAAAAATAAAATAAAAATATATTTATGTATATAAAAGTATGTTATAATTTTATAAAAGACTAAATAAAAATAATAAAAATAAAATACCTAAATAAAAATAAAATATTAAAATACATAGGTATTATACCTATATAGGGTTAAAAAGGTAACTTGTGAAAATATAAGTCATAAAAATAAATAAAAATCAGAATAAAATACTACATAAAATTTTGAGCATTTTTTATTTTATCACTTTTATTTAATTCGGCCATTTAGTATTTTTAATTGAATTAACAAAAGGTTTTTCCAGGGTTTTTCCTGGTTGGTCCACGTGGACCAACCAGGCGCAAACCCTAGTTGACCTTGGTCAACTAGGTGACCTACCCCCTGTAGCCTTGTCAGAGGCTCATTTTTGGGCCGTTTTCTCGATTTTTTCGAGGACGCTAGGAACCTCATTTCGTGATAGCGCCTTCTTGACTTTTAATCATCGATGATCGAGGAGGCTCGCCCATATCTTACATCGGATTATGGATCACTGAATCGCTCCAGAGCTCTTGATCTTTGGGCCCCTGCGACTCAGGGTCAAATCACATATAACGAGCCCCCTTCTTTCCTCTCGATTTTGAGTCCCCTTGGTCCACCCTTCAGCGCCACCCTCGTGCTCCAGAGCTCCCTGGAGGTGACAGCTCCATCGCCAGCTCCTCAGCCAAGGCGTTCGAAGTCGAGGGAGCCTCCACCACCTCCGCCAACAGCCGGCGTCGAGGTACCTTTCTTCCCTCTGGCTCCGGCCATTGAGGGCTCGCCCCGCCTTTTTATCTAGCCCATTAGCTTAGTCTTAGCCTTAGCTTCGAAAACCCTAAAGAAATTTTGAGTTTCGCTCACTCCTTTGCCAAATCGCTCATCCTCGCCGGAGCGCAACTCCGGCCACCTATCGTCACATCCCTTCGCGCATCGATTAGGTCCACCCCAGGTCCAGGCACTTTGCCCTGGACCTTCTAACGCTTTTTGCAGGGCCAAAGAACGTTGACTCGCGCCTGGGCGCGTTTTTGAAGCTCGCCGGAGCTCAGTCGAGCTCTCCAGCTCCGCCGATCACTTGCGAGCGGCACGGCCAACGCCGTGCACTTTTGGTGCCCTCAGGAGATAGAGGACGACCCCAGGAAGCTCCAGCCTGCTTTTGAAGCCAAGCAGCTCGCCGGAGACGGAGGTTGACCTCGGAGAACCTCGGCTCGCCGGAGTTCGTCGTTGTTCTTGCTCCGGGCTTCGCCACCGTTGGATCAAGGTGGAGCTCCAGATCGCGCATCGACCGTCCGATCCTCCACGCCCAGCCACCGTCGGATCTCTTTTTGAGATCTAATCTCAGACGTCGACGCGAACCGTCATCGGACGCCCCCATGCTGCCACGTGGATAAGTGGCTCGTTCCCCGCCGCTGGATCGCGCCCCGCCGCCAGCCGTTGGATCCGCGCCACGCGTCGTCACCGGATCGTCCCAGCGAGGGTATTTTGCATCCCAACCCTCGCACTTTTTGTATTTATTATTTGGTATTTAAACTTTTGTCTGTAGTGTAATAGTTTTGTAATAGTTGCATAAAGACCCCCGAACTTTGTTTATTTGCATCTAGGTCCTTCGCCGCGTCACCTCACGTGACCTGTACACGTGAGGTGAGGGCATTTTGCAGAGGGACCCTCAGTTGTTTGCTTATTTAGTTTTAGTACCAAAACTGTGGCATTAAGTGTTGTACTTTTTGGATATTTTGCAAGTAGGCCCCTAGGGTTTCGTGATATTACATTTCAGTCCTCGCCAGGCGCGTGCAAGTCACGCGCCCTGGTGGGAAAATTGCTAGCGTGCCCAGGCGGCTTTTGTAATTGTATTTTGGTGCTAGAAAATGAATATTCAGTATAAACTTTTGTGGAAAAATTTCATGTATGCCCCTGGATGTTTGATATATTGCACATATACCCCTGCCAGGCTTATTTATTAATTGGATGCTTGTTGTATTTATTTGAATGATCATTTCAAGCCCAAAAATTCCACAAAATTAGGGTTAAGCTCTTGTTAACTTGAACTTTCATGCCATCATTTTAGTTTTTGATTTTATTTTATTTTTATAGTTATTAAAAATCAAAAACTCGCTATTTGTGCATTGTCTAGCTTAGAAAATACCAAAAAATATTAAAACACCTCTAAAAATTCCAAAAAAATTACCTAGAGTGTATTTTATCATCTTTTAGTGTCAGTCCAAAAATCATTAAAAATTTCAAAAAGAAAAACACTAAAAATTGAAAAACACTCAAAAACTTCAAAAAACTATATAAAATAGTAGAAAACTCTAAAAATCACAAACTCAGTTCCTGTTTGTTCCTTATTTTTTCTTTTTATTTGAAAAATAGTGTGAAAATTTTTAGCTACTGGTTGCTATTTTTAAATCTCATTTTACTCACAGCCAGCACCCTTTCCACTGTTTTGCCTTATTTCAGCTTTTAAAAATACCAAAAACACCTTGAAAAATCTCCAAAAATCACAAAAACAGTAAAAAATCCTAAAAATACTAAAAACATTTAATTCCTGAATTTTTGGTTATTTTTGTGTACTTTTATAAATACTTTAGCTTGTCATTTAGTATATTGTATTTGCTTTCCAATATTGAAAAAGAAATAAAAAAATATAAATTATAAATTATAAAAATTAGAAAATTAAAAATCAAAATACAAAATTAAAAATTAAATAAAAAAAATTAAAATTAAAAACCCACAAAAATTCCTTTCCTTGCTTGCTTAGTGTAGACACATCACACACATCCACTTGAGCACAATTGTTTGAATTATCATGCTTGCTCCCTGTGTTCGAACTCTCTGCATACTTGCCCTTTACACCATTTGTGCAGAGTTAAAAATAAATTTTAACTCCACATTAGTTCTAATTTGTTGATCTTTAGTGTGGGTTAATTGTTGATTAAATACAAGATTCCTTTGTGAGTCGCCACAGCGACGGTTGTCTCCGCCTTGTGTGAGACACCATTTTAGACCGCATCGAATTTCGTGTTCATCATCGACCTAGTAGTTGTAGGTGCCAGCCACCGAGATCACTCCAGTCTGGAACCACGAGAGTACCTTCTTATGCAGGACCAACCCGAAATTCCCCATGATCTCTGGGTCGATGGAGCCGATGGCTAACAACATCGCAAATCGACCATTGATGATCTCCTCATACCACCCCCCCCCCCCCCCCTGTATCCAATATGTTTAGTGGGTCGAACCCAAAATCACGTAGGAGCTTGGAATATTCTCAAGTAAATTTTAATTTATAGATTATTCTTGAGGAATTTTTTACAGCAGCAATCATATAGTTACTTGCCATCTGAACTTGATCGAGTAACCTATTGCCGTCAATCGATCAACCTATGGATCTTGATCGATAAACTTTTTTCTCCTGGAATTGTATTTCTCTAGATGATAAATGATCAATCAACTTGTAATTCTAATCGATTATATTTAAAATTGAAACAAGCATGGACCATCTAACAATCAGAAAGTGAACGATCAAAGCTGATTCTTCTCATTGATCATACACAATCGATCAACCTATTATTGATGATCAATTAACCCATTATTGATGACCGATAAAATTTACTCCATGTTTGTTTGCTTTAGAAGGGTGAAAACTTCCTTATCGAGCTCCAATGACTATGAGATATTTCCAACGTTTATACACTATATAAGCATCATTACTTATATAGTTCATTCCACGAGATATTTTTATGCATTCGGAGCCAACCTTTTTTCATTGTAGTAATATGCAGCTCTCAACCAACAACATTCGTCATTTGTTTTACTCCCCTACAACTCATTAGAGATGTCTCTCTGTGGGTGATTTTTCTAATGGTGATTCATTTTGATATTCTTTTCGATAATCATTAGCTTTGGTATTTGAGATATATTTCTAGTGTGCTAGCATTTGTGTATTTGTATATCATATATTTTAATGGTTGATTGTTTTAAAAGATAAATATTTGAATATATTTTCTATAATCATTTTTACATAAAAGTCTTGGTGTATGATCCAAGTTTACATGTTACCTTAATGTGTGATCTAAGAATTAAGGAAGTAGCTCTGATGTTTGACCCAAACTGGACGGCACTTTGGTGTTTGATCCAAGAAGGATTGATGCTTCAGTGTGTAATCCAACCTTGGCATAATCATAGTGTATAATCCAACATCTGTGAAGACTTTGGTGCTTGATTCAACGCACACACTTTGGTGTGCACCCAAGGTTGTAAGTGTTTGGTATATGAGCAAAGGCTCTTGTATGGGCAAATAACTCTGATAGTGAAAAAGTTAACCGGCATGACTCATTAGGAAACCTGAGTCTAGGACCTAGGTCATAGTTTTCACCCAATTGGATTTTCATGTAAACATCATAGTGCAAGTAGTTCCGTCTTTGGTTTGATCTTTATATTTGTGATTGATATTCATGATGCATATTTTATTTGACTATAATATGTTTAAACTATTGTTCACCCCCTCTAATAGTATTTCGATCCTACAAGGATCCACACCAAATCCATAAATAGCTTCGTATATCCACTCTACCCGATCTATTGAAGAAAGTGCAAGAGATGCAACAATATTAATTTATGTAAGAGGTGCAGTAAGATTTTCACATTGAATGGCCACAATGGTTCATTATAGTTATATGGAAGGGCTACAATAACACCGCTATATTCAATAGCTTCAATGATTCATATATACAAGAACCGTAATATTATTTATATGCATTAATATTTAATTGTGATTAATTTCTCATGTTTTTATTAGCTTCACCAACTAAGACTTAAAGTCAAGAGCATTCAGCCGTGGTCTACTGCCTTATCTCTTATGATTTAGAATAATTAAAATTTATCACGTACATGCATTTTTCAAGTTACAAATATTAGAAACTTCATCATGTCGATATAGGCAATGATTCGATTTTATGGAACTTATATAGATCATAGTATGCATATATGGTCATAATCATATATCTATCTTTTAGAAATTAAATTCAATTTTGTTCCACATAATGCAAATCTTGTCATAAAGTACACCCCTAAATAGCTAAAATCCTTTCTTAGGTTTGAATCCATGGTTTGAATATAGATTTCTATCGATTCTTATTCTTTTTTTCCGTGAAACATCTGTAGATCCTAATATTCATTGATGTATACAAAATCATGAATCATGTTTTAGAAAAGAACTCCAAAATTTAAAAACAATCAAGTGTAAAGCTTTCATAAACAAGCACATGAACTTTATTTCTAATGAAGATCATGAACAATCCAAAATTAACTTTGATTTGATCGAAATTTAACAACAATTAAGGAACATATTTGTTATCTAGCACTCCAGTCTTCACACACTCTTCCTTTATCCTCAAACCACATTGAAAAGTATGTGATATTCGACTTTGGAATGATAAAAGTTGGAAACATTCAAGAATAGTGAAGAACATCCAAAATCTTAATTTTCGTTATTTAAAAATCATTCCGATTCATATCATTCAACTCGTAGAATCTTACATTTAATTACCATTTCATATAAAATTGAACTTTCATACATCTTACCCAAGCTTAAATGTTTAATAGTTTATATATTACATTGTATAGAGATCAGTAATTTAATACTGAAACATTACTGATATATTGTCCAAGCGTATATATTATATATTTAAATGTTATCCAAGCTTATATATTATATATTTAAATGTTTAATACTGAACAATGTTCAGTAATTTAATTTGTAATATTACATTATACATAGATCAGTAGTTTATGCACATTACTCAAGTAATACATATTCAGTTCTCAAGTAATTATTATTGCGAGATCAGTATTATATTCAAATGTGCTTTAAAATTATTTGTTAATGTGATTTGTTACTGATTGTAGCTACCGATATTCAAATGTGCTTTAAAATTAATGTGATTAGTAATGTCCATATTGTTCTCAAGTAATTATTAGTTATAGATTAGTTCTTATTTGGAGTTTATGAGTTACTGATGACTTGTTCTTAATAATATTGTCAAAGATTTACTCCTCAGCTCTCCACTTCCGAAGCAGTGTAATGATCATCAATGCTTCATTTTTTCACATCTTCATCAAGAAACATAAGAGGTGTTCAGACATCTAGCATACCTGCAATAAAATTGAATTAGTAAACCATTAGGTGCGGCTTATAAAAGTTTAAGCTATTTCATAAAAACAGTAAGCAGTAACAAAAAGAGACACTTCTAGTATATTAAGTTGAAACATAAGTAACACAAAAACTATTTCAAATTTAATACATGGTCAAAAACATTTCGGTGATCAGTAAACTATAAGGTCATGTTAGTAAAAAAAGAAAAATGCATCAGTAATAACGTGAATATAATTATTCAGTAAGTCGTAACACATTGCGAAGTACAAGTATTTTATTAACACACATAAGTAATTTATTAAGATACGTAAGTAATAAGTAACTATTGTTTTTAATCAGTAACACTTTACAAAATTTAAAGTAATTTGTTAACATACGTAAGTAATGAAGAGAATATAAAAGATCTAGTAAGAATGACAAACTGACAAGTAACACAGTATTTTTCTTAAGATACATAAGTTACCAGTGAATAAAATTGAATCAGTAAGAATAATATATAGAAAAGTAGTACAAGTCATATTGTCAGTAACTTTGACAATTACCATAAGTAACTTGGTATAATTTTTTTGGTAATTTGACTCAGTAACATAATGCGATATAAGTAAGTTTTAAGGATACGAAAGCAATATATTTTGAACATGGTCCTTCTGAAATAGCGTTTTCGTTATCCAAATCCGATTGCAAGTAATCCATCGTCAATCCTTTTCATATGATATTCTCACGATCCAAATCCAACCAAGAATCATCGTCCACCATTGCTTCTAAGATATCATGATCCAAATTCAATCGCAAATATTCAATTACGTTTTAAAACTGAAATCGAAAACTAAAAAACGATCATATTCTGCTAATAACGTGAAATAAATGTTTAATCTTCAAAAATGATACCTTACATTGCAAGATCGATCGTCTCAGTTTACAAGATCGATCTCCTCATGTTGCAAATCGCCAGATCAATCCTCTCACGTTGCAATACAATACGTTTCTATAAATGCGTACTGTTTTTAGAATTCCTTATAATTTCCTATTTAGTTTTTTTCCATTATAGTTACAGTTCCTACTATTTGGGGGTTGCAAAACTCTTCTTAAAAATGCAATACATATGTAATACAATGATCGTTGGATTAATATCAAGTGGTTAAAAAGAGGGGCTCATCTCATCTCTAATAGGCATAGAGCCATTGGATAAATTCCCTATATATAATATATCAAGGTTTTGTCAAGATGAACATCTTTGGGACTTAATAACTTTTTATGTTTGGAGTTTGGTCAATGCAAACTTAATCTCACTTTAGAAGATGTAATTCGGTAATTCTAATGATGTAGGGTTTACAACTAACTATTGATTTATGAATTGATCATTTGAATTGCTTTGACTAAAATCTAAATAATATTGTTTTAATGTCCACAATTTGTAACGATTCATATGAACTCAGATTGAAACAAAATCATTTATTAGACTCTTCTTATCAAATCAGGTCAAATGACTATCTAATTTATCATCCTAATAAAATGGATTCAATGCCTTAATGATTGACATGATTGATTCTGACTACTCTTCTCGGAGCTCAAAGTTTTCTCTTTGTTGGGACATGTATTCCTCTCAAGGAATTACACAACCCCTTCCTTTCTAATGAAGCCTTTAGGGTGCGTTTCATTTGTGTTATATGAGGGAGGGTAACCCACTCTAGGTGTGGATTATCTGATGGATAACCTGAATGTAAGTTTTGGTGTTTGGTTAGTAGGTTTTACTTTTGAGAGTGCTTTCTGTGGTGGGATTTTTAATGAAGTTTGAGATACTGATTGGTTTTGATTGTTTTTTAGATATTGGGGTTGGTGGTAGAATATTGCATTTTGGCCCTTATCAACTTTTGTATTTTTTACTCCAATGATTTTTCGTAGTTTGGTTGATGATTTTTTGTCTGTGGTAATCGCATGGTGATTTATTACCGTAGTTATCGAGATCTATGCATGGAATTTATATTTAGTCATGTAGTTTACATACTTTATCAAATTTATTGATACAGATAACGAGACTTCGACTTTGCTAATATATTTGTTTAATTTTAGCTCGTATCTTCAATTGAATGTATGTCTTTAAATATAATAGTTGGAAATTTTTATCATTGAAGTACATAAGGTGCAATTTTCCCAAATTTGTCTAGCCAATTTTTCAGACATTCTTCACGGAGCTACTCGCATACACTAATTTCAACATGCGTAATTTTCATGGTAGCTATTTACGAAATGTTGAAATTATCGTAAAGTGTAAATATGCAAATTTCAATTTAAAAGGAATTGTTTTTCAAAAGACCCGAAAATCAAAAGCTTGTGTGGTCTTCGTATCTATCATTATGCATTAAATCGTTCATCCTTCCCAAAAAAAGCCCAATGAGATAAAATGTTATATACCACGATTATTATAAGCGCTTTTGAGATGTTAACTGCTATAACCTCAAATGGAATTACTATTATTGAAAACTCACGTTATCAAACCCAGAAAATTATAAGGTTGGATTTGCAAATTCAATTGAGTGGATTGTGGTTATATGTGAAATCGTCATGAGCTTATTTTTGAAAAATCTACTGAAGTTTGTAATTGTTGCAAATTAAACATATGATACTCGTCGATGATTGAGAATCAAGGATCCCTTCAAACAGAGTATTATTAGATTTACATTACAATGTGTTTATCAACAGTTGGCTCGTTTACCGAATCAAGAGCGGATGTAGATTCACTTGAGAGGTGGATGATCACTCTTTCCTTCTCTCTGATCGATCGTTTCATTTACTCTAACTTCTCCTCCTTGAAGTCATTGCAAACTCCAAAACGTGATATAAATCAACCAAGAACATTCTCTGAGGTCAAAGACTGTATAGTTAGAGGGAGGGGATGCCTTCACCTTAAACGCACACGATACCTGAAATGGTAGTAGAGGCATATTATTGGTGGTTTGAATTAAAGTGAATTAGAGAAATGGATCTTGCATTATTAAAGAGCTTACCTTCCTTAGGCACGTGTATCACAAGCGATCCTCGACATCCTCTAACCTCCGAGACTCGTCGAACGTCAACAGAGCATCCTTTCCACAATTGAAAATGTGACCATGGTTAAATGGTAAATTGAACGGTAACATGACCATCGTCACTGAAACATGTTCCGATGTGACAAATATATGGCATTTGTAATTTGTGGAAACACAATGGTTGTGAATAAACACATATATAGCACATCTTAGATATGAAAGAAATATGTACATCTGAAAGTATAATCGAATCAAAAGTACGTAGGGACGACACATTCGAAAATAAGGAAAAGAAATATGTAGCACTAAACCAAACTACAATTGTGTGGACATATTTAAGACTAGGATGTGAAAGTGCACCGCCCCTCCCATTTTATCTATCTTGACGCATATGCCTTAGAATGTCATTGTACATCACATGTGCCATGTTGTCACAAATTTGCTCACAACATCGCATCTCGATCCGTGTGACTCTAACCTCGACAGGGTTCGATTTCTAATTCCGACGGTTCTGTCACCAAATACTTTTCAACTCAGTCGAACCCTTGTCCGAACCATACAATTTTATGAAATTATGAATGATTGCAGTGGCCATTACAATCTCCCTTTGTATCTCGAATGCTTAAGTGGGTATGCACGAGAGACATCTGAATCTCTTCTTCCATACTCCGAAGGTCCTCTTTACGTCGCTGTGCAGATTCGAGTGCCTATGATTGAACAAGTATTTGTGGGAGATGTATCGCTCCACCTTGTCTAATACATGTCACTTTGGTATATGGTACTTGATGTCACGATATGGCACCATAAATGAGTCTGTGTTCGCATATCCACAGTCCATCAGATATCTGCATCCCTCTGGTACGACGAAGCCTCTCCCCGATCGATTGCATCCCTGAGCACAAACATATCTGAGACAGATCCCTCCCAACCAATGAGAATGTATGTAAACAAATAATCAAATGGTCGCTGCCATGACATTCTGCGACATGCATTGCTTCATGTTATGGTAGGCAGCCTCTAGACTTGCAGGGATGGTTGCTTTAATGTGTGTCCCATCGATAGCACCGATGACACCCTATAACATATTTAAATTAGCCAAGGACACTAATGGAAATAAATGATATCAACGGGACACAATGACCATAACTGAATGTAAGGAGCATAACGATGATCCGAGGTTATGCAATGTGGTGTTTTTGTCGTGGAAGGCGAATTAGCAGATCCCCCAACTGTAGAACCTTTTGTAGGACCATATGGATGTGCCACGATATAGTCAACCAAGAGTGTTGGAACCATTCTTGGAGCACCTAGTTCGGTTGCGCATGGCCAAATGCAAAGAGGAATATGCACACTTGCTCTATGATATCCATGTTGCGCGTGTTAGTTAAGTCTGTGTGTTTCTCAAGTAACTCTACAAACTTCACCAAAGTTGCATGCTCCATTCAAAAGCATCTATATGATCGCTTCACGTGGCCTGCCAGCATATCTTCAATCCACATCTGTCCTGACCATGGCCTCGTATTAAGAGGATTGGGTAAATGTGTTGGCTCGAGTTCGTGAGTGTCTTCGACATATATGTGCAACACCATCGCATAGGACAACTCAGTTACCTCAGAGAGAATCTCCTCGAACAGATTGTTGATGACACACCTGAGGGCTCGGGTAAAGGTAATCAAGGGTCGTTGCGACCCAAATCACCAGGCGTGATCAATCGAGAAAAATCAGACCACCAAACGGAAGCAAAAAACATTGGAAACTCAAGTAGCGGTCTCGCTATTATATTAACCTGGTATAGCGATCAGGGTCGAACACAAGGAGCACGTGATGGCCTCGCAGCCTACGAAGTAGTCTAAAGAGGAATAAAATAAAATAAAGTTCTTTTTGGTGGCTTTTTAATTTTTTTTATAATTTTTTTTGGATTTTTAATTAATAAAGGAAATAAAGAAAACAAGTAAACAAGCCAATTCAACCAATTATTTACCTACTCAAAAATCACCCAAAAATTCAAACAAAAATATTTTTATGTTTTTTATATTTTTACTATTTTTGGTTAATTTTTGGTAATTTTCTGATTTTTATTGAATTTTATAAAAATCAAACAAGGTAGAAAATAAAGGGTACTGTCCAGTCAGATGTTAAGGGCCAAATTAAAATACAAAATGGCCCTATTAACACCTGAAGGTAATTTTCTTGTATAGTAGAAAACACAAGGAAAATTTAGGCACCAGAATTATTATTTTTTGATTTTTCAATTAATTATTAGAATTTTATAGGGTTTTTAGTGGTTTTCAATTTTTATGGGTTTTGTATATCCAAACATGACCAAAATTGGTCAGAAAATCAAACAAGGCAAAATAAACACTACCTAATTTTTTTGTAATTTTTAGAGGTGTTTTGATATTTGTTTTGTGATTTTTAAAGTTAGACAGTAACAAAAATGCTTGTTTTTGAATTTTTAAAATATCAAATGAAATAAAAAATGTCTCCAAAATTTACAGAAAATTTTACACCATGGCAGGAGCCATTTGTCCAATTTTCGTTAAATTTGGAGTTAATTTGCTATTTTATTAAAAATAAAAAGAAGGGTACAGTACACAGGGACCTGTACGTAAATAGTGAAAAGTCCAGGGGGTCCGGTGCAATTTTTCCAAGGTTGCACGTGCGAGGCGCGTGACCTGGGCACTCAGGGACCTAATTGCAAGGAAAATAAGGTTCCTGGACTAATTAGTAACAAGTACTAAAAGTCCAAGGGCCTTATTGTAAAATACCCACTAAATAACACACATGCACATTAAAACCATTCACAGGGGTATATATGCAATTAATAAAAACTTGAATTCATTCATTAACACCCTAGAACAACAGGTCTATACATGCAATTAACCCAAACAAACACGTGTCAAAGCACGTGATCCACTACAGGCAGGGGTATAAAAGCAATTACCAAACACTACAGGGTCCACTATGCAAATTACCAAACTAAATAAAATATCTAAAATATTTACAGGACTACAGCAGAACCACTAGAAAACTAAGGGCCTAAAGTGAAATTTACCATTTATTAAGTCGATCGTCGGATGAACGCCACGTGGAGATCTGACGGCTACGGAGCGGCGTGGCTAACC
Source organism: Ottelia alismoides (assembly GCA_037367405.1). Classification (NCBI taxonomy): domain Eukaryota; kingdom Viridiplantae; phylum Streptophyta; class Magnoliopsida; order Alismatales; family Hydrocharitaceae; genus Ottelia; species Ottelia alismoides. The sequence continues at coordinate 113,796 of JAZKJV010008800.1, forward strand.
TCGACGATTCGACGGTCACGATCAAGCCTCCCAATGATCGGACGGTCAGAACTGCTCCTGGCGTGAACGGCTCGGATTTGAACTGGAGCTGGGGCTGGATCGGACGGCTACGGAGGGTCCTCAAAGAACTGGGCTCCGGTGAGGTTCGCCGGGTTCGTGCTGGCGCTGGGGACCTCCTCGCGGGTTGCTGAAGATCGGAAGAGAAGCTCCTTGGCCTCCCGCGTCGAATGGTGCCCTCCGATGGCTCGACGGAGCTCTGGGGAGCTCAGGCGAGTCCGACGGAGGTCAAGCTGCTGCTGCTGAGAAGTGGAGCCCTCAGATGGGCTCGAAGGGACCTGAAAAACACAGCAACGCACTCGCGGGTCGAGGGCAAAGTGCCTCGACCCTGTAAGCGGGGGTGAAGGTGGTCGGTGCAGCAGGGCGAGCGAGCTCCGGCGAGGTGTCGACGATGGAACTCGACTCCCAGCTCCTGTGCGAGCTGGGTTGGATGAAGGGATGGAGAAGGTGCGCGGGGAGAAGGCGATTGTGATGGGGTGCTCCGATGATCGAATAGGTGGCTAGGGTGGACGGAATCGAAGCGGAACGGCGATGGGTCGATTTGGGGCAAAATGGAAATTCGGGAAAAGAAGAAGAAAGAGGGCTACCTGATGGATGGATTCGACTGTGGAGGAGCAGGGCTTGCTCCAGGTCCTTGCCTCGAGGATCGTCGGTGTCTGAGGCTCGAGCGTCACCTCCAGGCGGCGCACGGCGGCGCAACGTCGCCGGATCAGTGGGCTTCACGCTCCCTCCTCGCTGCTACACCACCAGGGGCGAGCTGTCACTCTCGCGGAGATGATGGAGGTCACTGGGTGGAGAATGGATGAGCCAAAGATACAGAAATGGGAGGCGGAGCTCGGCTTAAGTATGGGTGCAGGTCTGAGAAGAATGGATCGGGCAGGGTTCCGCGAAGCGCGGATCCCCACGCGGATATGGCGGCGAGGGTCTCGGATGCTCGGGGAAGAAGACGAGCCCGGGGTTTACGGGTATGGGTGTCGGGTCATGACGCGAAAATATCGAGAAGTCGGGTCGGCCGTCATGGACCCGTGGGAAGTGGTCCTGGGGGGAGTTGACCGGGGGGTCAACGTCCCCGTGGACCAATGGGGACATGCCACGTGGAAAAGGTTTGAATATTCATTTAAAAATAGCAAATGGCCGAATTATTAAAAACTCAAAAAATGAAAAATGTTTATTTTATTTTTTTTCTATTTTTTGGTGATTTTTAATTAATTTTTCAAAATAAAAATAAGGTATTTACACTAGGGTGCTATATATAGGTATATATACACTATAGGATTTTATTTTTTGATTTTTAATTTGTTATTTTTGTATGTTTTTCTTCCCATTTCATATTTTATTTATTTATAGCATAAAATTAGGAATAAAAGAGTATTTTTATTTTATTTTTATTATTTTTATACAAGGGTGAAATAAATAGATATATACATATATATACATGGTATATGTACAATGTTATTTTTGGTTTTTAATTTTGTTCTTTTTATTTTATTTTTGTTTTTATGGTTTTTCATTTATTTATTTACACCATAAAAGATAGAATATGTACAAATTTTTAGGGATTTTAATTTGTTTATTTACAAGGCTAAATAAATATAGGTGTGGGTGTATGTACATGGTGAATATGCACAAGTGACTCTCTTTATTTCCTTTTTGATTTTCAATTTTTTTTGATTTTATGTTTATAAATATATACAAATATATACAAGCCCATTTTATTCTATTTTTGGAGGAAAATATTATAATTCTATTTACAGGTATATTTACACACATGAGCTCCCTATCTCTCTCTACTTTGGCTTTTATGCGGTCAGGCCCATGCTGAGCCCTCCCTTGGGATTAGGTTGCTCAATATTTATTCTAAATATTTCCCTCTTTTTCTTTTTAATCTTTATTCTTTTATTTTTGCACAAAAACATGCTAATTATTACTTTTTACACCATGCATACTTATGGTAATTATTTGTATTTGCATATATCTACATGCATTTGCAAAGGTTTTTGTAGCTAAAATATAAGAATAAAGAGTGATGAATGAGTATTCATCACCCCCCCCCATACTTAACTTTGCTAGTCCCTTAGCAAACACTTATTTGAAAAAGAAGTGCAAAGAGAAAGAAAAAGAAAAAGAGGAGAATGTACATGGATCAAGGTTGATTATTAAACTAGCCTTTATTAAATTGAATTATGGAGCTCGATCAGATCTTTGGATTATTAGTGTGTCGGAATCTTATTTGGACTTAAGCTTAAAACTCAACAGCCTCTAAGTTCCACCAATCTATAATCAAGACTCCTCAACAATCCAGATCAGAACAAGTCATCAAACACAAACCCTGAAGACCATGAATCTTTCCTTGTACTGTGAATGTGAGGTATAAGCTCTCCACCTCAGAAATGGCAACTTGACAACCCTCCCCAACAAGGTAACTCTATGACCCCAATCTGGCCACTCTTTCCTCGAGGAGCGGGGTATTCCCTTCTAAGTTCAAGTTCAACCGGCTCAAGAAGAGGGGGAAGAAGAGAATGGACCATGGTCAGTGTAGCCATGTATCCTTGGGAGCTCAACCAGTGTAGCCAAGTCTCCCTGCTGCAAGCTACATGAGGTGGGACATGAATCTCAAGCTTTGCTTATTGCACTATGTACATACTCCGGTGGGATTATCATTTTCTATCAGACCCACCACCTTTTTTTGGAGTTATTTTCTTTTTGCATTTTTTTTTCAAGTGCATCTGTACAACATATACATGTGCAGCATATATACAAGGAGTTTTTCCTCTTGAGCCAGTAGACTATCCCTCTTTTGAAGCTTTATTGCAACCCACAACTCCCGTCGTTAGACCTCGTGGCAACCAGACCAAGTTGAGACGCACTTCCTTCACTAAAAGAAGAAGAGAGGTTCCGCCTAGAAGTACTACCCTCATATGCTACCCCAAGTCAAGGAAGACTGCCTCCTCACCACCTCATCCGTAGAGAGCTCGGTGCAAAGTGTTGGTGTCCAAGTAAAGACATTGTCCCTATGAGTCGTGTGTTGTTGTTAAGTGCTCTACTTAGGCTCATTGAGATGACATGTGATCATAGCCTAGTGGACTCAAAGAATTAAGTCACCATGGACCTGAAAAGCCTTAATCCTAAGTCCTATAAGGTTCCTCTTAGAAATTAGGTGGATTAAGATCTTAATCAAGCTCCATTTCCCAATTTAATTCCAGGCTAGTTTGAATGTCAACTATCATCGAGGAAAAACTATATACATATGTACAAAGATGCTATTTATGCAAAATTTTTAAAAAAATTTTTGACATCATGAATGGATGAATGCATGAAATGCAAGTTTTGCAAAAGTATTTACACACATTTAAACAAGATTTTTGCAAACTTTTGATTTTCAAAACATTTTGGAAAAATTTTGTACTATATACATAATTTTGATATGAAAATATTTATACAAACTTTACACAAAAGATTTTTGAAAACATTTTTACAAAAATAATTTGTACTCTAGCTATGTATGTGCAATAAAAGAATGTTTATTTACAGGAAAATTTTTTAATTTTTGTGGTTTTTAAGGTTTTTAGCCATTTTATTTATTAACACACTCACACAAAGTACGAGTTATGGCTAAAATATATATGAAATATATACACCCCCCTATACTTAGCTCGAACGATGTCCTCAGAGTCAAGGGCGATGAAGAAGACATAACCCGTGCTATGTATAGGGAAGTGAAAAGGAAGGCTATATACAAAGACGAATAAATGAATAGAAGATCAAGAGAGTCTCGGCTTTTCCCCCTATACTTAGGATCAAATAATCCTAAGTATAGCAGGTTGTACACAAAGGGAAAACCGAGTGGAGAATGTACAGGGTCTACCCCCCCTATACTTAGGGTAAAATATCCCTAAGTATAGGCAGCAAAAACCGGGGTAGAAAGAAACAAAAGAAATACCCAAAGGTCCTACATCCCCCCTATACTTAGGGTAGAGTACACCCTAAGTATAGCATAATCAAAGATGACAAGCGGGATGTGGGACTAAAGAATGTGATGATATGGACATCTGGATCTATACAGGTCAGAAGAACAATGATAATCAGGCGTGAGATGCAATAGATGTGAGTCAAAAGACCACATCTCACGCAAAATGAATAGGGGCAACATCAACGACCCGCGGCTCATGATCTAGAAATGGCTTGAGCCGTTGGCCGTTCTCTCGAAAGGTACTCTCAGAAGACAACTCGGATATGTCAATGCTACCGTTGTCGTGTACCTTTCTCACCAAGTAGGGTCCCTTCCATTTGCTCTGTAGCTTCCCTGGAAATAGACGAAGCCTCGCATCAAACAGCCATACTCTCTGTCCAGGCTCAAAATGCTTGTGGCTGATGTGAGAATCATGCCACTCCTTCACTCTCTCCTTGTAATGTAGGTTGTTTGAGAAGGCGGTATCTCTAAGCTTCTCCAGGGCTGCTAACTCTGCCCTCCTGGTCTCCTACACTATCTGGATCAATAAGTATCTCAGTGACTGCCCAAAGTGACCGGTGTCTCAGCTCAACCGGTAAATGGCACGGCTTGCCATATATGAGGCGAAAGGGAGATGTGCCCAATGGTGTCTTGAAAGACGTCCTATATGCCCACAAGACCGAGTCCAAAAGCTGTGACCAATCCTTTCGGTCAGGGCAGACGACTTTCTGCAATATAGTCTTGATCTCCCTGTTCGACACCTCGGCTAGACCATTCGTCTGTGGATGGTATGGAGTGGCAACTCGATGGTCTATGCCGAACTCGCTAGCAAGGGTCTTCACCTGGTCGTTGATGAAATGAGACCCCCCATCTGAAATCAATACTCGAGGTACCCCGAACCGCGTGATGATATGCTTCCTCAAAAATCTGCAAACTGTCCTCGCATCAGCGGCTCGGGCGGGGATGGCCTCAACCCAACGACTCACATAATCAATGGCTAGCAGAATGTACTCAAATCCCTGACTCTTAGGTAATTGACCCATGAAATCGATGCCCCATGCGTCAAAAACCTCACAGAAGTGAATGGGCTGCATCGGCATCATATCACGCTGTCCACAAGTGCCCATCCTCTTACAGTCAGTACACCTCTTCACAAACTCATCAGAGTCCTTGAAGAGGGTAGGCCACCACAAGCCGGATTGGAGCACTTTCTGTGCCGTTCTCCTCCCAGAATGATGTCCTCCTGCCTCAAGCTTGTGGCAGTAAGTGAGGACGCTATGGTGCTCCTCCTGAGGAATGCACCTACGCCAGACGCTATCCCCTCCTTCGTGGTAAAGGATGGGATCCTCTCAGTGGTAGGACTTGACCTTCGCGAGGAAGGTCTCAAGCCTCTGCCTGGGCCAACCTTGTGGGACTTTCTTAGCAACAAGAAAGTTCACAATGTCGGCATACCATGGGAGAGAGGCGATAGCAAGGATCGCCTCATCTGGGAAGGTCTCACAAATGGGATCAATCTGCTCAGAATCCTCAGGCTGCTCTAATCGGGAGAGATGATCCGCCACCACATTCTTGACTCCAGGCTTATCCTTGATCTCAATGTCGAACTCCTGGAGTAGAAGGATCCATCTAGTCAGTCTGGCCTTGGCATCCTTCTTTGCCATGAGGTATCGGATGGCGGTGTGATCAGTATACAAGGTCACTCTAGATCCAATGATGTAAGATCTGAACTTATCTAGGGCGAACACTACTGCTAGCATCTCCTTCTCTGTGACTGTATAATTCCGTTGCGCGGAATCCAATATGCGGCTAGCGTAGTGGATAGCAAAGGGGACTCCATCCCTCCTCTGTCCCAGCACGGCCCCTACGGCAAAATCGGAGGCATCTGTCATGATCTCGAATGGGAGAGACCAATCAGGCGGCTGGAGAATAGGAGCCTCTATAACACACTGCTTGAGAGTCTCGAAGGATGAAAGACACTTGTCATCGACAAGGAACTCGGTGTCTTTCATCAGCAGGTCAGTCAACGGTCGGGCAATCCTGCTGAAATCATGAATGAATCATCGGTAGAAACCGACGTGCCCCAAGAATGACCGTAACTGACGCAAATTGGACGGTGGTGCGAGTTTTCTAATGACATCTACCTTGGCCGGATCAACCTCCATGCCCCTGTTGGAGATGATGTGGCCAAGCACCGTCCCTTGAGTCACCATGAAGTGACTCTTCTCCCAAGATAGCACCAAGTGAACCTCTATACATCGCTGGAGTACTCGGTCTAGGCAGTCAAGACAGGAGTCGAATCCGTCGCCATAAACCAAGAAATCATCCATGAAGACCTCCAAGCACTCCCCTACCATGTCCGAAAAGATCGACAGCATGCATCTCTGAAAGGTCGCAGGGGCATTGCATAGCCCAAATGGCATGCGTCGGAAGGCGTATGTGCCGAAGGGACAGGTAAAGGTGGTCTTCTCCTGGTCCTCAGGAGCGATGGCCACCTGGTTGTAGCCCGAGTACCCATCCAGAAAACAGTAATGGCTCTTCCCTGCCAGTCTATCAATGATTTGATCTATAAAGGGCAGGGGAAATGATCCTTCTTGGTGGCCTGGTTGAGTCTCCTGTAGTCAACACGGACCCGCCAAGAAGTGGGTACTCGTGTAGCAATCTCCTCTCCAGACTCGCTAATCACGGTAGTGCTGCCCGTCTTCTTGGGCACCACATGCAAAGGGCTGACCCACTTGGAGTCGGAGATGGGGTAGATAAAATCGGCGCTCCACTATTTCGATATCTCCTTCATGACAACCTCTCTCAGATTCGGGTTCAGCCGCCGTTGGAACTCACGCGACGGCTTCGCCTCATCCTCGAGATAGATATGGTGGGAGCACAGGGCCGGACTTATCCCCTGGAGATCTGCTACGCTCCATCCAATCGCTTGCGGTTCTTTTCAAGAACCCCCATCAAACGGGATTCTTGCTCTCCATCAGATCGGCGGAGATGATGACTGGGTACATCTCAGGCTCACCCGCAAGGAATCGATACTTCAGCGAAGTAGGGAGCGGCTTCAGCTCTGGACAGCTGGGTGCTGGTGGATCTGGCCTCTGAAAAGTCTGCGTGAACGCTGCCAAATCTGCATGGGAGAACTGAAACTCTCTCTCAATCTCAGAAACTGAAGAAGGCTGCCCTGATGAACTGTCTCTGCTCTGCTCGGCATCTACCTCCTCCTCAGTTGTAGGCTCAGTGGAAATCAGGTCTGGCATGTAATCCTTGCAATCTGCCCAATCAGACTCTGACTCCGAGGGATTTATATCCTCTAAGGTGGCATCAGCACCACCGTCATCACAAAAATCAGTGTCGCGGTCGAGAACCAGCTCTGCTGCCTCAGAAGTATCCTGGACTAGGAATGTGCTCTCCAAGCTCTCCTCTGCTATCATATCTGCATCAGCAGTGTCTGAAAATGAGAGGATGGCCTGTGCTGCTAGATCTGCCCAAACTGCCTCGTCATCTGTGATCACAAAGTCACAGTCCTGGTGGATGTCTAGCCCGACATCTGTCATCTGCGCTGTGTCTGAAGTGGTCTCTGAGCATGATCTCTCTCTGGCTCTACTGTCCTCGACCGTCTCTATTTGTACACTTTCGCCCTCGACGTGAAAGTATACCTTCCTGCTATCATGGTCAGTCACCGCCTTGGCTGTGGCCAAGAACGGACGACCGAGAATGATGGGGGTATCGGTCACTGAATAAGGAATCTCCATGTCCAACACTACGAAGTCCACGGGGAATTGCAGGCCCTGAATAGTGACGACAACGTCTCACAACAACCCCTTCGGCCTCTTGACAGATCGATCAGCAAACTGAAGGACTGTCCTGCTCTATCTAAGAGTGCCCAACTCGAAGCGGTCGAGAAGGGCTGCCGGAAGTAGGTTGATGGACGATCCGCTATCCAATAGAGTACGGTCGAACCTCTGCTCTCTAATGTGGCATCTGACATAAGGGGCTCCTGAATCTGGCCTCTTGGCCGGCAGACGGTTCTGGATCGCGAAACATGTGGCTTTCGTCAGCACATGAATCTCTGAGTGGTGGTTCCTCCTCTTCCTCCTGACTGTGGTCCTGTCTCTCAATGAACGCTGAAGAAGGGGGATGTGCTGCAAAGCCTCCTGAAGAGTCAGCTGTATGTGAAACCGATCTATCATCTGCTGGATGAACTCTTACTGATCTCTCTTTTTTGGATTTTCTTTTTTCTTCCCCTTCCCCATCTGAAGGGCTCTAGGGAAGGGGATCACTGGATCCTTCTCAGATGAAGAACTAGGAAAAGGTCTAGACGGCTCGACGGCCGGATCCGCACATACATCACGCACCACAATGGGACCAAAAAAAACCAAACCTTTTCCTTTATTCACAACAAAGTTCCGAGATACATCAGAAGTAGGAAAAAACTACAGGTCTCTCAGACTGAACACGGGTGGCCTCAGCACCACCATCGGCTATATCAACTGGAAGACTCGTGGCCTCAGTACCGCGCTCTGGCTCGGCATAGTGGGTGGCCTCAGTACCACCTCCTCGAACTGGTGAATTGGCGGCCTCAGCACTGCTGGTGGAATCAGCATCCTTGGTGGCATCAGTACCACAATCATCATCTCTAACGGCCTCAGTACCGCTCTCCTCCTCGCCTGGCGCTCTGGTTGTCTCCTCATGATGTGGCTCAGACGAGGCGCCGCCTGCTGGCATCCTACCGCTCCTAAGTGTGACAAAATCAGTATCAAAAAGATATCCAGTCATATCACCAAATGCATCACTAGGAGTGGTATACTCAGTACAAGCTACCTGCTCAAATTTCCTCTTCAGGCTGTTGGGGTTCGGCTCGATCTGGGCAGGTATGGCAGCCTTCCCTCTCACAATGTCCCGCATCTCCTGGCGGAACTCGTCCATCTCCCGTCGAAAAGTAGCCTGCTGATCGGTGAGAAGGCGGGCTATATCATCCAAGACGGGGCTCTCATGAAAGCCCGACGGGTAGCCTCTCTGGTAATGAGGTTGCTGGAACTGCTGCTGGTGCTGAGAGGGGTATGGGTGATGCTGCTGCTGCTGCTGCTGGTGAGGCTGATCTCGCCTCCAAGATTGTCCCTGCTGATAGGGACGAGGACCATACGACGACTGCTGCTGCTGCTGTGGCTGTGGGTACACTGGGGGCTGCTGCTGCGGCTGGTGATCCCTCTGATGACCGTACTGGCCACCCTGTCTTGACGGCTGTTGCTGGGGCTGGGTACCTCCGGTCCCCCAACGGAATCCGGGATGGTCTCGTCGGATACCGGGCTGAGGGCGGTCATACCAAATCCCGTTGACATCCATCAACGGCTCTGCATCGTACTGGGGTGGCAGGAGTACTGCAAGAGGCTGATTCGGCTGGTATACCACCATCTGCAAGTCTAGAGATGGTGGTGACTGGTAGGTGGGTTGCGGCTGCTGGTACAACTCCGCCTGTACAAGGTGAACCTGTCTAGGCTGCTGGTGTGAGCTGGAGCGTTGGGACGAGCTGTTGCTGCTGCCGGTATCACCTCGCGACTGAAGACCCACAACAAGAAGCGTTCACCAAGCCCTGGTCGTGATCCTTGGTGAAGTAAGACCCGTCACAAGAAGCGTTCACCAAGCCCTGAAGCTCTGGTGTCAGCCTGCTGAAAAAGCTCTGCACGAGGTTCGGCTTGGAAATGTTGTGGTGCGGGCATCTATCAGTCAGCTCTCGGAACCTCTCCCATGCCTCATGGAATTGCTCGTTGGGGAGCATGGAGAAGTTGCTGATCAGGGCTCTCGCGGCATTGGTCCGCCCGAGTGGATAGTACTTATGCAAGTACTCGGTGCGGAGCTGCTCCCAAGTGTAGTCAAACTTCCCCAGATGTTTCAGCCAGGTGGCTGCTCTGTCTGCCAAAGAAAAGGGGAAAGCAATCATCCGTATCGTGTCCTGGTCCACCTGACGGTCGTGGACAGTACTGCAGATCATAAGGAACTCCTGGAGGTGGAGATGGGGCTCCTCAGTGGCGAGCCCGTGGAAGCGGGGGAGGAGCTGCAAGGTGTTCGGGGGGAACTTGAAGTCCCCCACGATGGCTGGTAGCACAACCCAGTGATGCATCAGTGTCGATCCGGGGTTGTGCAACTCCCGCATCGGTCTCGGTGGGTCTCCTGCTCCTGCCGCGGCGGCTGCCGCTGCGGCGGCGGCTGCTGCGGCTGCTGCTGCTGCATCATCTGGAACTCTCGGCCCGTCTCTACGCTGCTCTCGCTCAGCTCTCATCTGCCTCATCTCTCTCCTCATGTCCAACATAAACGCTCCCTGATCCCTCAACTCTTGCTGTACCGTCTCGAGGGAGGCGATCAAGGTGGAGTTGATCGCACCCTGGTCCAAAACAAAGTGCTCAGGCTGTGGACCTCTAGAGCGATCATCAGAACTGCCGGCCATGGTCTCTGCAAAATCAAATGATCCAAACTCAGGTGCCAATAAATCTGCTAATCTCTCCTCTGGCACTGGTCTCTTGGAACCGAAAGAAAGGGATTCGAGGGGGAACAGGGTGGAATCATACTCGGGTTCGGAGAGCAGGTCTCGGCTCTCGCGAACCAACCTAGATGAACGGGTAGACGTGCCCGAAAGCGGTGCAGCCAGAGGCTGCCTAAGAGATCGTCTGCCTATCATCTTGATGTGGCGAGTAAGGCGGATGATATCTGGAGAAACTATGATCACAAGCAAACCCCCCAAGTTCACCAACGCAACGAGCTGAAGACCGTAAAGGCTCGATCAATTTGTCTTGTCAAATTTTATTTTGGTGAACAATCAAGATATCAGAGCGATTACGTGACCTGTTGGGATACCCGATACCTTCCCATCCGACTGTCCCGCACAGAAGAGTCGGTAATCAGTCGAGAATGGTACCGGAGGGCTCTACCTAGTGTTCGAGTCACTCTCTCGCACAATCAAACCAAACAATGAGGGGGTTGCTCTCCCCAAGATAAGTTTTTTAGATCAAGTGTCTTTTGAGATCAATAGTTTTAGCAGTCCCAATTTTATGATTTTTCTTTTTAGGTCTTTTTCAATAAAAACAAAGAGGCCTAACGAATTTTTCGGTTCTCCTGGTTATTAAGTCAAAAACAGGGGCAGAAGACGAAAAAGTCGATTCGCGATGAAATCAATGATGCATGCAAAGTAAGAAAGGCGTACCTGAATCCAGCACTCTACATGCAATATGATCCGCGCAGAATTTAAAGACAGAAAAGAAACTACCTATATGGTGCAGTGGGAAAAGCTGAGTCCTAAGCAGGCAACTTCTACTCGACAGAACCGTCTAGCTGGTCACTCGCCTTCGATCCAGAGAGTCCGGTCTCGGTCTACCCCTCCTCCTCCCGACAAATCGGGTTTAGGAGCAGCGCTTGGCAGGGCAGGCTGCGGCACGTAGGGTCGAAGGAAAATGAATCAGCTATTTTTATTAATATTTATTAGTAGGTCCAATTAACGATCTATAGGCACAAGCAGTCTATTAGGTGTTTGGATCCTACTCAGTACGGCACAGTCAAGCAGAAAGTCCTACGGCTAGGGGCTCGAGAAAAACCGCGTAAAACCGTAAAAGGCAGCGAAAAACAAAAACCGCGAAGAAAAGCCACGAAAAAGCTAAGGGTCCCCCGAGCACACCGGTGCTCGGCGAAACAGACCCGAGAAAAGTTTAAGTCCAAGCTGAGTGTCCCTGTGTTATTACAATTCAAATGACAAAAAATAAAATCTACTCTAAGCCTCTCCCACTGAGCTACTCTCTAGCTCTCTCCTGCGGCTCCGTGCAGAAGGGAGCCACCTCCGAGTCTCGCGGTTGCGCCGGCTCCTCGAAAGTCACCGTCTCGGTCCTCGGGCCCTCACAAGAAAGCAGACAAAGTGTCACAGACCAAGAATAATCAAATAAAAGCAGGAAAAATAAATGAAATGGAACAGGGGTATATGTGCAGAAATGGCAAATAAACTAAACACAAAATCAAACAAAATCAAAAATAAAAGAAAAGAAAAGAAAATAAAACAAAAATAAGAGAAAAAGAAAAAGTCGTGAAAAGCCACGAACTCAGAAAAAGCCGCAGAAAGCCGCGAAAAAGAAAATAAAAAGAAAATGAAAAATTAAGAAGAAGACTACTAAGTCGTGCTCCCCGACAACGGTGCCATTCTGATGACACACCTGAGGGCTCGGGTAAAGGTAATCAAGGGTCGTTGCGACCCAAATCACTAGGCGTGATCAATCGAGAAAAATCAGACCACCAAACGGAAGCAAAAATCAATGGAAACTCAAGTAGCGGTCTCGCTATTATATTAACCTGGTATAGCGACCAGGGTCGAACACAAGGAGCACGTGATGGCCTTGCGGCCTACGAAGTAGTCTAAAGAGGAATAAAATAAAATAAAGGTCTTTTTGGTGGCTTTTTAATTTTTTATAATTTTTTTATTTTTAATTAATAAAGGAAATAAAGAAAACAAGTAAACAAGCCAATTCAACCAATTATTTACCTACACCAAAATCACCCAAAAATTCAAATAAAAATATTTTTATGTTTTTTATATTTTTTACTGTTTTTGATTAATTTTTGGTAATTTTCTGATTTTTATTGAATTTTATAAAAATCAAACAAGGCAAAAAACAAAGTGTAATGTCCAGTCAGGTGTCAAGGGCCTAATTAAAATACCAAATGGCCCTATTAACACCTGAAGGTAATTTTCCTATACAGTAGAAAACACAAGGAAAATTTAGGCACCAGAATTATTATTTTTTGATTTTTCAATTAATTATTAGAATTTTTATAGGGTTTTTAGTGTTTTTCACTTTTTTTGGGTTTTGTATATCCAAAAAAGACCAAAATTGGTCAAAAAATCAAACAAGGCAAAATAAACATTACCTAATTTTTTTGTAATTTTTAGAGGTGTTTTGATATTTTTTTGTGATTTTAAAGTTAGATAATAACAAAAATGCTGGTTTTTGAATTTTTAAAAATATCAAATGAAATAAAAAATTTCTCCAAAATTTATAGAAAATTTTACACCATGACAGGAGCCATGTGTCCAATTTTCGTTAAATTTGGAGTTAATTTGCTATTTTATTAAAAATAAAAAGAAGGATATAGTGCATAGGGACCTGTACGCAAATAGTGAAAAGTCCAGGGGGTCCGGTGCAATTTTTCCAAGGTTGCACATGCGAGGCGCGTGACCTGGGCACTCAGGGACCTAATTGCAAGGAAAATAAGGTTCCTGGACTAATTAGTAACAAGTACTAAAAGTCCAGGGGCCTTATTGTAAAATACCCACTAAATAACGCACATGCACATTAAAACCATTCACATGGGTATATATGCAATTAATAAAAACTTGAATTCATTTATTAACACCCTAGAACAGCAGGTCTATACATGCAATTAACCCAAATAAACACGTGTCGAAGCACGTGATCCACTACAGGCAGGGGTATAAAAGCAATTACCAAACACTACAGGGTCCACTATGCAAATTACCAAACTAAATAAAATATCTAAAATATTTACAGGACTACAGCAGAACCACTAGAAAACTAAGGGCCTAAAATGAAATTTACCATTTATTAAGTCAATCATCGGATGAACGCCACGTGGAGATCTGACGGCTACGGAGCGGCGTGGCTAACCTCGACGATTCGACGGTCACGATCAAGCCTCCCAATGATCGGACGGTCAGAACTGCTCCTAGCGTGAACGGCTCAGATTTGAACTGGAGCTGGGGCTGGATCAGACGGCTATGGAGGGTCCTCGAAGAACAGGGCTCTGGCGAGGTTCGCCGGGCTCGTGCTGGCGCTGGGGACCTCCTCGCGGGCTGCTGAAGATTGGAAGAGAAGCTCCTTGGCCTCCCGCGTCGAATGGTGCCCTCCGATGGCTCGACGGAGCTCTGGGGAGCTCAGGCGAGTCCGGCGGAGGTCAAGCTGCTGCTGCTGAGAAGTGGAGCCCTCAGATGGGCTCGAAGGGACCTGAAAAACACAACAACGCACTCGCAGGTCGAGGGCAAAGTGCCTCGACCCTGTAAGCGGGGGTGAAGGTGGTCGGTGCGGCGGGGCGAGCGAGCTCCGGCGAGGTGTCGGCGATGGAACTCGACTCCCAGCTCCTGTGCGAGCTGGGTTGGATGAAGGGATGGAGAAGGTGCATGGGAAGAAGGCGATCGTGATGGGGTGCTCCGATGATCGAATAGGTGGCTAGGGTGGATGGAATCGAAGCGGAACGGCGATGGGTCGATTTGGGGCAAAATGGATATTTGGGAAAAAGAAGAAGAAAGAGGGCTACCTGATGGATGGATTCGACTGTGGAGGAGCAGGGCTTGCTCCAGGTCCTTGCCTCGAGGACCGTCGGTGTCCGAGGCTCGAGCCTCACCTCCAGGCGGCGCACGGCAGCGCAACGTCGCCGGATCAGTGGTCTTCACGCTCCCTCCTCGCTGCTACACCACCAGGGGCGAGCTGTCACTCTCGCGGAGATGATGGAGGTCACTATGTGGAGAATGGATGAGCCAAAGATGCAGAAATGGGAGGCGGAGCTCGGCTTAAGTATGGGTGCAGGTCCGAGAAGAATGGATCGGGCAGGGTTCTGCGAAGTGCGGATCCCCACGTGGATATGGTGGCGAGGGTCTCGGATGCACGGGGAAGAAGACGAGCCCGGGGTTTACGGGTATGGGTGTCGGGTCATGACGCGAAAATATCGAGAAGTCGGGTCGGGCATCATGGACCCGTGGGAAGTGGTCCTGGGGGGAGTTGACCGGGGGGGTCAACGTCCCCGTGGACCAATGGGGACAGGCCACGTGGAAAAGATTTGAATATTCATTTAAAAATAGCAAATGGCCGAATTATTAAAAACTCAAAAAATGAAAAATGTTTATTTTATTTTTTTTCTATTTTTTGGTGATTTTTAATTAATTTTTCAAAATAAAAATAAGGTATTTACACTAGGGTGCTATATATAGGTATATATACACTATAGGATTTTAATTTTTGATTTTTAATTTGTTATTTTTGTATATTTTTCTTCCCATTTTATATTTTATTTATTTATAGCATAAAATTAGGAATAAAAGAGTACTTTTATTTTATTTTTATTATTTATATACAAGGGTGAAATAAATAAATATATACATATATATATACATGGTATATGTACAATGTTATTTTTGGTTTTAATTTTGTTCTTTTTGTTTTATTTTTGTTTTTATGGTTTTTATTTTATTTATTTACACCATAAAAGATAGAATATGTACAATTTTTTAGGGATTTTAATTTGTTTATTTACAAGGCTAAATAAATATAGGTGTGGGTGTATGTACATGGTGAATATGCACAAGTGACTCTCTTTATTTCCTTTTTGATTTTCAATTTTTTTTGATTTTATGTTTATAAATATATACAAATATATACAAGCCTATTTTATTCTATTTTTGGAGGAAAATATTTTAATTCTATTTACAGGTATATTTACACGTATGAGCTCCCTATCTCTCTCTACTTTGGCTTTATGCGGTCAGGCCCATGCTGAGCCCTCCCTTGGGATTAGGTTGCTCAATATTTATTCTAAATATTTCCCTCTTTTTCTTTTTACTCTTTATTCTTTTATTTTTGCACAAAACATGCTAATTATTACTTTTACACCATGCATGCTTTTGGTAATTATTTGTATTTGCACATATCTACATGCATTTGCAAAGGTTTTTGTAGCTAAAATATAAGAATAAAGAGTGATGAATGAGTATTCATCAATTGTACAATTGATCGTCCATCCAAAAAAGAAAATCGTGTAAGTTATGCATTACTCATATAAAGTACATTGATGCATGGATATATCAAGCAACCCATTTATAAGGGGGGCATCGCAAAATACTCGTCTATGGCAAAGCTATTGTGGTTATGTATGATGCATTTAAGTTGGAACTGAAAAAGGAAAGCACATAGATAAAATCATCCGTAAAACACGGGAATGCCCAAGGTGTAATACAAATAAAAATGTTAGAAATGGCAGGAGGAAATGTCTATTGGTGCCATAAACTTATATAATTAAAATTGTTCATATTTGAAAGGGTAAGATAGCGGTGATGTGGGGATGTTCGTAGATGCCTCCATCACCCGAATTCCAGATGTCTTGTGGTTGACCAAGAACATGATCAACCCAAGCCTGCAGGTACTCGGGGTCATCCTTGATAGTCCGAAACAACTCCCCTTTGGCAGGGTGTGCCAATGCATTTGCAAGCCGGACAAATGATGCATGAGAGATAGCGGGACATGCCTCCCTCAATTCCCTGTAGGCCTCATGGGCGTCCTCATCCCGTTGTCTTCTTTGTGCCCCTATCCTCTCTTGTATCATGTCCATGAATTGGGACATGTTCGAGGGGGGAACGCTTCCCGTCCGCACTCTTCTAACGCTTGGAACTCGAGGATCTTTGTGTGGCCCTACTTATGACGGGTGGTGTGGTACCTCATCAACATCCTCTGCATCATCCTGTTATTCTTGATCTTAATTGACTTGCTCATCCCCAGTCTCCTGAGTTCCCATCGTATCACGTTATGAGCATGCATATCGTCCTATTGCGGTGCCCTCCCTGATAATGTAGGATACTTCCTTGAAGTAAAGGAAGGGGTGATTGTTGTACTTGCGTTGTGAGTTGTCGACCTGAAATATGTAGCATTACTAATACACGATGACTATGTAACATAAACTACAAAGTAAGTCATACCTCTAATGAATCTGGGATTCATCATCTTAATATATTAATCTTAGCTAAAATCTATGAACAATCATTAAATAAAAGTACTTATAAATAATGAATTAACAAAATCAATCTTGTAAATAAAACACTCTAATTACTTTGTATTATTGCACACTGTAACTTTGATTGATTTTCACTCATTATTTTCCGTACATAATTAACTCTTTTTTATGTATTTTTTTCATTTATTTTCTTTGATTAAAGTTTTAATAAAATGCATAAAAATCCAATCCAAATTGAATCAGAATTAAAGAAAATAATTAGTTTTGAGTATATATACAAAAAGTTTGTAAATAATTCTCTCTGTTTCTATTCTTTTATTTTTCTCAATTTATAAAAAAAATATGAAAAAATTAGATTAATGTGCAAATACTTTTATTTTATCCAATTTTATTTCTTTTTTTATTTTATTTAAAAATAATAAAAACTGCAAAACACTGAAATGTGGTATTTTATACACATAGAATACCACAAAAAATATCATTTTATACAGATGATTGATTTTGGTTTTGATCCCTTCACAAAAGTTGTAGATCTCATCAAGACGAATAATTTTCATGAGGGACACTTTTTGATTTGATGTCGTTAACTATTTTTAATCAATTTTTCTTTGTATTTTTATTTTTAAATTTTTTTGGCTTGATACGTGGCTGCTCCTGGAGCCACTACGTGTTGCCAACCCCCGCCCCCAACTTATGCCCTCTTTTTTCAGCCGTTTAATGAAGGGTTCTTCATCCAATGGCCGGGCCTCATCTCTTCTCTCCTATCTTCTGCTTGCCACGTCTCTCCACCATGACCGTTCGATCTCGGTCGATCGAATGGTCGTCCTTTGTCGTCAACCTCTGGGTATGCCGTCCATCCGCACTGCCTTGATCTCCGCCATCTCTACCCCAGATCGCGCTCTGTCTTTGATCCCTTCGTAAACCCTAGCCACCATATATACATCGCCTCTGACCCATGATCAATCTATCCGTCGATACATGAAGAAGATGAGAGAGAGAGAGAGCTCTACCTCCACCTCCGATGACAATAGTTGTGCGAGGCTTGAACGAAGATCACTTATCCTTCCTGGCGAGAACCAAGGGTGCGACCCTTGTTGCAGTGTCACCTCTCGTAACTGCCAAGCTCGGGTTGTAACGAACCCTCGAGCTACAACCACCGAGCTCCGACGAGCTCGTTCTTCCCGTGCACTCCTTATCCCGCTCTAGGTAACACCTCTATTCCTCCTCCTTTCCTCCTCCTTTCCTTCCTTTTCCTCCTTCGTCTCCGTTTTTTGCCTCATCTTCTTCTTCTCTTCAATTCCTCTGCTCATGCACCCTCCTCGATTGCCAGACTCTGCCTCCAATCTCCTTCCTCCCCATTTCTTATCTACCTTCCACGACCTCTCCTATCCGATCTTGCAAAGATTGGAGCCACGCTCCTTCTCCTCCACATCCGCATAGAGCTCCACCCCTATTCCCGACCATCCTCCATTCCACGATTGAGTTGTGGCCTGAACACATCTCCCCCTTCAAGATTGTAGGTACCAGGAGTTTCCACCACTTGCCCTAGTCATCCATCTTCGTGGCTTGTCCTGTGTCGGTGACGAGCCGCAGAATCGGCCCTTTAAGAGAGTGTTTTTAGCACTCGAAATCATCATCGTAGTCGAGCCGATTCTGGTCGTCAAAAGATCACCTCGTTTAAATATGTATGATAATGAATCAAAACGAGGCGATCGTTATTTTTATTTTACTTGGCAAGAAACCAAGGTCGAACTCAGGGACACGTGCTTCTCCTGTATTAATCAGAATTTAAGTGTGTTTAATCAAGTGTTGAAATAAAGCATATAGGTCAAATGATGCAAAGACACAACATGACAATGCAATGCATTAAAATTAAACATGCATTTTTTTTTTCAATTTTAATAATGCAATTAAATGAGATGAAATGCAATGGAAGTGTAATGGAAATATGCCCTAGGTTAATAATGATGAGCAAAATCCACTGTGAGTCAATTTCAGATTTGCTTAAAATGTCAAGCTTGATCAATAATGTTAACAAGGCATAAGTTACTAATAATGAACACATGGCAAATACAATAATACATAAAACTCAAGCGTCCAAAATGCAAAACTTCATATGCCATTAAGAAGTACATCAAACAAGCTTTCAAATGAGACTGAAATCAACTGAAACGGAAACATGATGCTCAAGATATGCATAAAGGAACGCAAGGGCATAAATGAAATAAAAACATGAAAAATATTTACAAACCAGTCCCTGGGAAGGACTCAAATGCAATAAAAATAAGTGTGGAGGACTTCCCTGTAAATAAACCATACGCGCGGGGGCATATTTGCAATTATTGAAACCCGCAAGGGTATAAGTGCAAATAGCCCTAGGCGCGCAGGTGCTGCACGTGCTCAGGACCTGTTTGCAAATTGTGGAAGGTGCGAGGGCGACTCTGCAAATAACCCAGAAAGCACGTGCCTTGCACGCGCCATCCAGGCTCGGAGTGCGGCTCGGGCTTGGCAAAGGCTCGCTGCTGCTTCGGGTTGGCTCGGGATATCCGAGCCTCCAGGCTTGGTGGCGATCAGGCTCGGCGTGGTCTCTGGATGTGCCACGTGTATCAGGACCTGGATGTAAAATGCGGGACATGCGAGGGCACCGATGCAAAAAGCCCAAAACCCACGTGCGGGTGGCACGTGAGCTCAGGCTCGGGTGGGGGCGAGGCTCGGTGCAGCTTCGGGGGCCGTAGCAGGTGGCTCGGGCCACGTGGTGGCTCGAGGGTGACTCGGGCGAGGCTCGGTTCCACCGAGCCTCCGTGCTCCGGAGTAGTCGACGTGGACGCTCCAGGGCCGTTGGATCTCCGCCGTGGGGCGAGATCCAACGGTAACTGCTTCTCCTTCCTCCTCGAGGGCTGGCGGCGCGATTGGAGCTCCGGCGAGAGGCCTGGAGCTCCGCCGCGCCCCGCTGCGCTCGGTGAAGCTCTGTGAAGAACGCTGATGATCCGACGATGAAGATCTGAGGTCAGAGAAGACGCGGGGGTACCTGGGGTGCTCTGTCGACGACTGATCGCCGGAGGCGGAGCTCTAGAACGCAGCTCCGCCCGAGGTCCGGCCAATGATGATGGTTGACCAGCAAAAAGGGTTAGCGGTGTGTGTGTGCGATGCGAGGTGAACGGAGGGCTCAGGGAGTGAAGAAGGCGAAGCCCTTAGTGGGTCCTCCTCCGCCTCCGGCGGAGGAGGATGCCTGGGATGATAGGGGTCATGACGGAGGAGGGTGGTGATCTGAGATGTGCGCGTGGAAGGTGGTTGAAAGGCGGAGCTCGTGGAATGATTAATGGAGGGTGAAAACGGCTGATGAAGCTGAATTAAACAAGCAAAAGAAGAAGAAAATGCAGAGAGGGAAAGAGGAGCTTACCTGGCCGGAGATGGAGGGGATGGCCTGGGCTGAGCATCGGAGAGGATGCCCGGGTCGTCGCACATACTGGCCGGCCGTGCCAGCGAGCTCGAGCGGGGCTCTAGGCCACCGCAGCGCCGCCTGAAGGACGGCGGGTCTCATCGGGGGTGGAAGTCATCGTCGCTCGATCCAAGCTCCTCCCCCTGTCACAGGGAGGAGCTAGAGGGCTGGGCCACCGCCCCTTGGTCGATGGACGGGTTGGAATGGAAGAGGGGGCGGCGTATTTAAAGGGCGAAGTCGGTGGTGCTGATGAGTGGCGTCGCGGGTTTAGAGGGTGGTATGGGGCGACTGGGAGGTCATTGCGGGTAATGGAGTGATGTGCGAGAATCATGGAGGACTGGGCTCGGACGTGGGGTGGTTAACGGGAGGAGAGGATGACTAGGGTTGTTGCTAAAAATGGAAGGGCGGAGGAGGTCTACGAGGCGGAACGTGCGGGCGGAGCTTCGTGGGAGGAGGAAGACGAAGCCCGAACCGTTGGATCTTGTGATCCGACGGTCGGGAGCGTGGCGCTAAAAAGCGGCTTGGATTTAATCCGAGCGAAGTGATCGACGGGCTATGAAGCTGCCTCGTGTCGCCTTGTAGTTCACGCTCCAGCGGACGGTAGAGATGGGCTGTGGGGGATGATCAAGCGGCAGAGGAATGAAGCGGAAGCAGCGGCTGAGATGAGAGATCCGGATCGCAATCAAAGGGTGCTCAGCGCGCCACGTGGCGCAAGGGAAGAGAAGCGGCGACGAGTGGCTGGGATTAAGGCGGGTGAAGATCAAACGGTCTTGGATACGGAGCGGCGTGGAGCGGCCTGGGCCGTTGGATCAAGAAGGCGGATCCAACGGTCTAGAAAGGGGGGCGGATCAGACAAAGGGGCCGGGCCACGTGGCTCGCCCAGATTGGGCCACGTGGCCCAATCAGGTTATTGCAAGGGTATTTTTGATTTTTGAGGGTTTATTTGGTCGAATTTGAGAAAACTCAAAACATGAAAGTTGTAGATCTTGACGAGATCTACAAGTTTCATGTTGACCAAAACTCGAAAAGAGATCAAACAAGAGCCCGAAATATTTTTGAGGGTATTTTTGAGTCTAAAAATACCACGATTTTTGTTTTGCCATTTTTTTTGTGGTTTTCAATTTATTAAGGACTCTGTTAATTATATGACATTAACAGGATTTTATTGACAAACTTTTAAGCAAGGGGGTTAATTATGGGAAATAAAGATGATGAAACTGAGGTTCATCAACCCCCTATACTTAAACTATGCTCGTCCTCGAGCATCAAAAAGAATGACTAAGTTGGATTAACCCCCTTGTGCATGTGAATACAGGATCTAATCTGATCAAGTCGACTCGGCTTCAGAGATCCAAAATTCTAGAGTTCAACCCAGCCTTAATCAAGAGGTACCCAATTCCTCTAATTCTCTAGACTCTCTCTGATGTACATATAATCTAAAGGATATGACTTTTAGTGTTGACTGCAATTCTGAGAGTAGAGTCAATTTGTCACCCAAAATCTTGGTCCGAGAAAATCTCCTAAGGACCCAATCCTCAGCACTAGGGAATAAATCAAATTTTGCATTCAGTCCACCGTCTCTTTAGTTGTCAGACTTAGAAAATGTTGATGGCAGGCCAGAAATGGAGGGCATGGGATTGTGTCAATTCTTCTCTCCCTCTCATTGGAACAAGGATTCTCTCTAGTGCCTTTTACGCAACACATTTTTTTGGTGTTGATCAGTGCGTCCGTCAAGAGAAGTTGGAGCCGTCTGCACTTGTTTTCCTGGGAGTACACCGGGGTGTGTCTCTTTTGAGTACCTAATGTACCTTCTACACCCAGACTTGTAGCATTTACGATGCAGAGCCCTTTTTTGGTGCAAGCCCGACTCCTGGTCCTAATAGCGGTGGTCCAAGTGGACACTTTGAAAAGTTTGGGAGCGCTCGCCTTTGGTGGAGGCTCTTTGATAATTGACTTTGTGGAATGAGAGCTTTTCTTTGAAATTTCATTGATTTGTATAAATTTTTGGCTAGCTCCACTGCTTTTACCAAAAGTTGGCGCACACTGATCAACAATTTTTTATTTATTTCACACCCAGGCACTTAGGTCAATGTCAAGAGATTAGTACAAGAATCAAGTTCTCATACTGGCTAAATTGCTGACACTCAGGTTTCCTGAAGCCTTCAAAGATTTTATCCCATCCTCGAGCATCATTAGATCAAATCCAGACTCGACTTCCTCATCCCAATCCCTCAGGTGAAAAATCAACTCATCTCAATCAAAACCGCAGTCGTGCATGTGATGTGCTGATCATATTCTCTTTGTCTGAGATTAAGCATGGAATATAGCATGCAAATCTAGAAACCTAGGGGAATGTGGATGATTAAGTCTATGACCCTGATGACTAAGGCTGGTTAACCGCAAATCTCAAAGACCTCAAAAATCAAGCTTCCTTGACCATTTCAGATCCTGGATGAAAGTGTAAGTGTAGAGGTTTAATCCAACTCCTTCATTCCAAAACACATTTTTTTTTTCACTTCAAGAGATATGAGGACTGCCTAATCTCCATTAAATAGTTGCATCTGCATTCAGCCAGTATGGATGTAAGTACAGGCCGGAGCCCGTTCCTTAAGGACGGAGCCTTACGCGATGTCCTTTAAACCATCCACTCTGCTAAGGGCGAACCCTCACTGAACACGGCTATTTAATGGGGCTTAGTAGTCACTAATGGCTCCTAAAGGATTTTTGAATTTTGCAATTTTTATGGATTTTAGTTTTTAAACACAGGTTAGACTCAACTTTCCTTGATAAAAGATTTTCAAAACCATGTCACATAAAATGAAAAATTTTCAAAACATTTTCAAAAATCATTTTCGAAAATATTTCTATAAAATAGTGTAACATAATATCGAAAAACCGCGAAAATCCTTTGAGTTTTCTTAGTCCAATGAATTTTACCTTAGCCAAAAAGTTTTTAATTTTTCAAAATTTTCAGATTATAGCTAAAGTAAATATACGGTATATACGGTATACCCCCCTATACTTAAACTTTGCTATGTCCTCATAGCATTAGATGTTACAAGAACATAGGTCCATTTAAATATAGAAGAATATACGGGACTAAGAAGGGACCCCCCTATACTTAGGTTAGAAATAACCTAAGTATAAAGGCAAGAAAAGATGAGTAGAGAAAATCACGGGGACTTGGGTCCCCCCTATACTTAGGCTGAGATTAGCCTAAGTATAAAGATAGAATTTGATGTCGGGAGGGACCCAAGGTGAACGAAGAAGGAGGATGGATACACAAGTGAGCGGTTGAATCTACGGAGATGAAATGGAGTGTCTTCGGATTTTGGGGTTGTGTCTCGTAAAACATACGGCTCAATCAAGCAAGCAAACCCGTATTTTCACCAACTCACACATCAAACCAACCTAAGTTGGTTTATTATCTTGTCTATTTTATTGGTGATAAAACATTTGATTTTTACGCAAAGAAAAAATGTGAAGGAAAATTATTGCGTAAGCGAGGGTATTGCTCTCCCAAAACCGAATTTTACTCCATTTTTTGGTTGACTTGCAATTAACAGTCCCAATTTTTATTTTAAATTATCACTGAATTATGGTTAGCCATCAATCAGAAAATCATCGTCTACCGTTCATTCCATTTTCCATTTATCCTAGGTGATCAATCTAGAAAAATGAAAGCCGAGAAAAACATGTATTCGATGAAGAAAAACGCGATCGAGGCAAAGCGAAAAATCATGCAGTGATTTGACGATAAAAGCCGCGAAAAATCTGGGGCCGTTTTGAAAATCAAATCAATCATGTATGCAAGTCGAAAAAGCCGCACCTAATCATGCATCTATTAGCGGTGTTTGATCTTCATTAATTTTTGCTAAGTAATGCGAGATTAAGTGCGTCTATATTTTGAGTGTGTCTTAACCTACGATCAAGCACAATAAAATATGAAAATTGAGCTCGGAGAGCCGTGTGCCTAGGTCCTAGGTCGACACTCAAGTGGGGACGATCCCCACACAACCATGATCGTTCGATTACAATCGCGAGTCTTCGATCGAAGACCGCTGTAAAAGACGAGTTTATTAAAAATAAAATGCAACAAAAAATGCGACACTTTTTTTTTCCTTTTTCTTCCTTCTTTGCTCCAAGCATGCTCCTGCGGCTCTTCGCAGCGGGGAACGTCCTGCTCCTCGCCTCCTTGATCCATCAAGGGCCCTGCCACAGAAACAATCGTTAGAGATCAAATAAGAGAGAAAAAAAATTTATATGCAAAATAGAGGAGTAAGTGACCTATAAAATGAAACACTAAATCAAATACACAAAAATCCAAAAAATAAAAGAAATGAGCCGTGTCCCCGGCAACGGTGCCATTTGACGAGCCGCAGAATCGGCCCTTTAAGAGAGTGTTTTTAGCACTCGAAATCATCATCGTAGTCGAGCCGATTCTGGTCGTCAAAAGATCACCTCGTTTAAATATGTATGATAATGAATCAAAACGAGGCGATCGTTATTTTTATTTTACTTGGCAAGAAACCAAGGTCGAACTCAGGGACACGTGCTTCTCCTGTATTAATCAGAATTTAAGTGTGTTTAATCAAGTGTTGAAATAAAGCATATAGGTCAAATGATGCAAAGACACAACATGACAATGCAATGCATTAAAATTAAACATGCATTTTTTTTTTCAATTTTAATAATGCAATTAAATGAGATGAAATGCAATGGAAGTGTAATGGAAATATGCCCTAGGTTAATAATGATGAGCAAAATCCACTGTGAGTCAATTTCAGATTTGCTTAAAATGTCAAGCTTGATCAATAATGTTAACAAGGCATAAGTTACTAATAATGAACACATGGCAAATACAATAATACATAAAACTCAAGCGTCCAAAATGCAAAACTTCATATGCCATTAAGAAGTACATCAAACAAGCTTTCAAATGAGACTGAAATCAACTGAAACGGAAACATGATGCTCAAGATATGCATAAAGGAACGCAAGGGCATAAATGAAATAAAAACATGAAAAATATTTACAAACCAGTCCCTGGGAAGGACTCAAATGCAATAAAAATAAGTGTGGAGGACTTCCCTGTAAATAAACCATACGCGCGGGGGCATATTTGCAATTATTGAAACCCGCAAGGGTATAAGTGCAAATAGCCCCAGGCGCGCAGGTGCTGCACGTGCTCAGGACCTGTTTGCAAATTGTGGAAGGTGCGAGGGCGACTCTGCAAATAACCCAGAAAGCACGTGCCTTGCACGCGCCATCCAGGCTCGGAGTGCGGCTCGGGCTTGGCAAAGGCTCGCTGCTGCTTCGGGTTGGCTCGGGATATCCGAGCCTCCAGGCTTGGTGGCGATCAGGCTCGGCGTGGTCTCTGGATGTGCCACGTGTATCAGGACCTGGATGTAAAATGCGGGACATGCGAGGGCACCGATGCAAAAAGCCCAAAACCCACGTGCGGGTGGCACGTGAGCTCAGGCTCGGGTGGGGGCGAGGCTCGGTGCAGCTTCGGGGGCCGTAGCAGGTGGCTCGGGCCACGTGGTGGCTCGAGGGTGACTCGGGCGAGGCTCGGTTCCACCGAGCCTCCGTGCTCCGGAGTAGTCGACGTGGACGCTCCAGGGCCGTTGGATCTCCGCCGTGGGGCGAGATCCAACGGTAACTGCTTCTCCTTCCTCCTCGAGGGCTGGCGGCGCGATTGGAGCTCCGGCGAGAGGCCTGGAGCTCCGCCGCGCCCCGCTGCGCTCGGTGAAGCTCTGTGAAGAACGCTGATGATCCGACGATGAAGATCTGAGGTCGGAGAAGACGCGGGGGTACCTGGGGTGCTCTGTCGACGACTGATCGCCGGAGGCGGAGCTCTAGAACGCAGCTCCGCCCGAGGTCCGGCCAATGATGATGGTTGACCTGCAAAAAGGGTTAGCGGTGTGTGTGTGCGATGCGAGGTGAACGGAGGGCTCAGGGAGTGAAGAAGGCGAAGCCCTTAGTGGGTCCTCCTCCGCCTCCGGCGGAGGAGGATGCCTGGGATGATAGGGGTCATGACGGAGGAGGGTGGTGATCTGAGATGTGCGCGGGGAAGGTGGTTGAAAGGCGGAGCTCGT
Organism: Ottelia alismoides; assembly: GCA_037367405.1. Classification (NCBI taxonomy): domain Eukaryota; kingdom Viridiplantae; phylum Streptophyta; class Magnoliopsida; order Alismatales; family Hydrocharitaceae; genus Ottelia; species Ottelia alismoides. The sequence goes on from JAZKJV010008800.1 coordinate 140,101, forward strand.
GGAATGATTAATGGAGGGTGAAAACGGCTGATGAAGCTGAATTAAACAAGCAAAAGAAGAAGAAAATGCAGAGAGGGAAAGAGGAGCTTACCTGGCCGGAGATGGAGGGGATGGCCTGGGCTGAGCATCGGAGAGGATGCCCGGGTCGTCGCACATACTGGCCGGCCGTGCCAGCGAGCTCGAGCGGGGCTCTAGGCCACCGCAGCGCCGCCTGAAGGACGGCGGGTCTCATCGGGGGTGGAAGTCATCGTCGCTCGATCCAAGCTCCTCCCCCTGTCACAGGGAGGAGCTAGAGGGCTGGGCCACCGCCCCTTGGTCGATGGACGGGTTGGAATGGAAGAGGGGGCGGCGTATTTAAAGGGCGAAGTCGGTGGTGCTGATGAGTGGCGTCGCGGGTTTAGAGGGTGGTATGGGGCGACTGGGAGGTCATTGCGGGTAATGGAGTGATGTGCGAGAATCATGGAGGACTGGGCTCGGACGTGGGGTGGTTAACGGGAGGAGAGGATGACTAGGGTTGTTGCTAAAAATGGAAGGGCGGAGGAGGTCTACGAGGCGGAACGTGCGGGCGGAGCTTCGTGGGAGGAGGAAGACGAAGCCCGAACCGTTGGATCTTGTGATCCGACGGTCGGGAGCGTGGCGCTAAAAAGCGGCTTGGATTTAATCCGAGCGAAGTGATCGACGGGCTATGAAGCTGCCTCGTGTCGCCTTGTAGTTCACGCTCCAGCGGACGGTAGAGATGGGCTGTGGGGGATGATCAAGCGGCAGAGGAATGAAGCGGAAGCAGCGGCTGAGATGAGAGATCCGGATCGCAATCAAAGGGTGCTCAGCGCGCCACGTGGCGCAAGGGAAGAGAAGCGGCGACGAGTGGCTGGGATTAAGGCGGGTGAAGATCAAACGGTCTTGGATACGGAGCGGCGTGGAGCGGCCTGGGCCGTTGGATCAAGAAGGCAGATCCAACGGTCTAGAAAGGGGGGCGGATCAGACAAAGGGGCCGGGCCACGTGGCTCGCCCAGATTGGGCCACGTGGCCCAATCAGGTTATTGCAAGGGTATTTTTGATTTTTGAGGGTTTATTTGGTCGAATTTGAGAAAACTCAAAACATGAAAGTTGTAGATCTTGACGAGATCTACAAGTTTCATGTTGACCAAAACTCGAAAAGAGATCAAACAAGAGCCCGAAATATTTTTGAGGGTATTTTTGAGTCTAAAAATACCACGATTTTTGTTTTGCCATTTTTTTTGTGGTTTTCAATTTATTAAGGACTCTGTTAATTATATGACATTAACAGGGTTTTATTGACAAACTTTTAAGCAAGGGGGTTAATTATGGGAAATAAAGATGATGAAACTGAGGTTCATCAGTCGGTTGAGACCACGATCTCCGTTCACCCCTTCGTCGTGCCACCTCTCAACCTTCGGGCGTGTGTCGCCTAGAGTACGTCACCTTCATGTCTCCCCCTTCGCCACCAACAGCGAACCCCAGGAGCCCCCTACAATCACCGTAGGATCGAGCTAGAGCCTTGATCCGATGGTCATAACACCCAGAGGAAGAACAACAAAGGAGGGGTCGATGCATAGTGACCCTCCGATTCCTCCCTCCTTTGATCCTAACCGTCGATCTTCTTCCTTCTTTCAACTACTTGATAGAACCGATCCGATGGCTCTAAGCATTCCACGCCATTGATCCGTGCCTGCTTCTCAACCGTTGGATAGAACCCCCATCCGAAGGCCATAGACGCACCACGTCGCCCAACCGCACCATTCGAAGGCCATAGACGAACCCCCATCCGAAGGCCATAGACGAACCCCCATCCGAACTGCTTGATAGAACCGATTCGAAGGCCATAGATGAATCCCCATCCGAAGGCCACATGAGGTCACTACCAATCCTATATGCTTTACGGTCATCCCCCTCATGACAATCTGAACAAGGTCATACCTTGAGATTCTGTGATATGGAAATATCCTCAATAAGTCAACAAATCTAAGACATGAATCTCTCAATGGCTCCTGGGGGTCAACTAAAAAATCTCGAATATAAGACCGCATCAACTCTGCTCTATGATGGGGGTAAAATCTCTGCAAGAACAATGATCGTAAATCTCCCTACATAGCGAACTTCCTTCCTAATCGTTTGTGCCAACTCTTGGTTCTATCCTGAAGTGAGAAAGGCAAGGTCATCAGCATCAGCTCCTCATAAGTGATATCTGGGTATGCTCGTGATCCACAAAAATCCTCAAACTCAGATATATGAAGATACGGCTCCTAGTGCACTTCCCTTAAAAACTTCGACAGTAGATTAATGAACTCTAAATACAGAATGAATGGACTCAATGTAGAAGCAGACTGCACTTCCTGATCTAGGTACTCATCGATCATCCGAGGATAGAAGTCATCTAAAACTCGTAACTGCTCCATGTGATCTCCTATGGAATGCACTCTCATCTCATTAAGGTGATCACCCATGTCTCGTATATGGTCAATCTGAACTCTCAGGGTGTCTTCTCTTAGGATAGCATGCCCAGAATAAGAAGGTGGGTAGGGAGAAGCTGGGATGTCAGTCGGAATTCCGACCTCCCAAGAGAGTGGGCGGGATCGATGGGAATGAAGAGAAGAAGCCACAAGATCTGGTTGAAATGGCATACGACCCATCATGACGAGAGGAAAAAAGGATGATGAAGGGAGGGAGGGAGGGATAAGAGAAATAGAGTGAAAGAGACAGAAGGTGACTGTTAACGATCTAGAGAATATGATCTCCATAGACATCCAAACACAAAGCGAACCCTCGTTTCACCTACTCAACGCAATGTGAAGATTGTGAAGATGCGGTCAATTTTCTTGTCAATTTTTAGAGTAAGGTGGTCAAAAAAAGTTGTACTAATACTTAGGAGTCTTAATGGGATTTGGGCACTACTCCTTAGTGTGTATGCAAGCAATTAAAATCACAAACAATGAGGGGGTTGCTCTCCCAAAACAATGATGAATCGGTTACATTTAATTTTAAGAGTCAAGTACAATTAGCAGTCCTATTTTTTATTTTTTTATTTTTTTATTTTTTTGGATATTTTCAATGAAACGTCTAATGGAAATTCCGATTTCCTTTATTCCTATATCCACAAAATAGAGGGGGAAAATGGAAAAGCCAATGCACGAGAAAATATGGATGCAAATGCTAGAGATAGAGGTGTGTACCTGATTCGAGCGCTCTACATGCAATATGATCCGCACAGAAAAATTAAACTACTCTATATGAATGCAATGCGAGAACTTTCCTAAACATAAACTTCTATTATCATGAAGCACATATTTATTTATCTAAGTCCAAGCGAGTTCTATAGGAACAGATATTCTATTAGAGGCTTTGGACCTAATGCTACCCATCTCAATAAAATAGAAACCTAAATCTAGGGGCTCAAGAACAAAAAATCCATGTGAAACAAATAAAAATAAAAGCGAGAAAAAAACACGGAAAACAACGGTGAGGTCCCCTAAGTGCACCAGCACTTGGCGAAACAGACCCCGAAATGTCCAAGTGTCAAAATGTCCAAGGTCTTATGTTGTTCTGCTCTTCCTCTTGTGTGGGTCCTCTAAAAAGACTCCAAGTCGTCCTCCAAGCGATTCCTCATACAAAAAACAAATAAGAGATGGTCAGAAAACAAGTTATAATACATATAGAGACAAGTAAAGCTGAAAAATGACTACAAAGCCGTGCTCCCCGGCAATGGTGCCATTCTAGTGAGCTGACAAATCGATGCGGTTAAGATGGAATAAATTATCACAGGTCGTTGTTTTCAATCAATCAATTCGGTCAAAGGAAAAAAATGTATAAAACAACTTTAAAGAAAAGAATCAATCCATGAAAAGCAATATAAGCAGTCTTCGTTATTTTAATTTACCTGGTATAGCGACCAGGGTTTAACACAAGGAGCACGATTGAAAAACTAAGTAGTCAAATTCCAAAATAAAATAAAATGAATTTTTAGTGGTTTTTAATTTTTCAATTTTTTTATTTTCAAATGAGGTACAATGCACACAAGGGAATAAAAATACACACACCACTCTCTTTTTGTATTTTTAAAAATAGTCAAAAATACTTAGAAAAATCCAGAGAAAAAGTTTTTGTGATTTATATGTTTTAAAATATTTTTGGTAATTTTTACAGAATTTTCAGATGTTTTTGTATTTTTCTAAAATTCAAATAGTGCTCAAAATATAAGACTATGCACAGTCTGGAGTAATTTGCAACTTAGAAATATTTTAATGCCCAAAACTCCTGGAAATTATTTTTATGCTAAAGTATAAATAAATATCTACACACAGAAACTGAAATTACATTTTTTATTTTTCTACAATTTTTTACAATTTTTCGAATATTTTTTGTATTTTGTAATTTTTTAGGTTTTGAAAATGATTAATGCATGAAATTTGGATAGAAAAAAAGATAATAAAATACACCTAATCTAATTTTTTGGAATTTTTCAGACAATATTTGAATTTTTATGATTTTTTGAAGTTCAGACAGAGAAAATGACACTGATTTTTATTTTTTAAAAATATCAAATAAATACGAAATGCAATGAAATTTATATACAACGAAAAGCAACGCGGTAGGAGAATATACAAGTTTTTGTAGAATTTTCAGAGTAAATACCACATTTATTTCAATGAAAAGATGAGCCAATAAATAGTTTGGACAGACAAGGACTGAAACACAAATAGTTAATGTTTATGCATTAAATAAATAATAGAGATAAAGTGAGGCAGAAAGTGCAAATTACTTAGTAACCATGTACAAAGCACATGCTTGAGGAGTTGGCAGGGGCGTTATTTGCAATTATTGTAAAATTCGAAGGTCTCCACGCAAATTGCCCAATGCTTGAACTAGCAAGGGTATTTCTGCAAATTTGAAAACTTTCAAGAGGCAGTTGTAATTTTCCCAAAAATAATATTATCCCCTTAGGGTTTCTTCTTCTCTTCATGCATTTCTTCATAGTCCAACCAAAGAAGGGGAGTGCGCCCCTTCTTCTCCTTCGAGGGCGGTGGTCTAGAGGTGATGTGGCGTCGGTGCAGCGGTCGGAGCTCGGTAGCAAAGGGAACCGCCCGTGCGTAAGAGATGTGACGGTTCAGGAAGATCTGGGCGGTGGCAGCATAACGCGTGGAGACGCGCTGCTGTTGGGAGGGAGGAGGTTGGAGGCGGGTGACGGGCGGCGCAGCCTGTGGCTAGGAAGAAGTCGTGGGCTGGGCTCGTTGGCTGGCGGGCGGATCTGGCAGAGGGAGCTCCGCCATGTAAACGACGACCGAGGGACGACCGAGCGTGGGGGAGCCGCGCAGCAATGGCGAGGTCGGCGGTTGACTTTCAGGTGGCGGTGGGGGATGGTGGTAGAGATCGAGGCGGGCGGCAGTGCTCCATCGTCGTGGAGGGATCTGGAGAGAGACGGGCCCTTGCGTGGCCGGTGGGCGACGGGGCGCACGATGAGCATGGTTCTGAGCGGTGGCCTGGAGGAGGTCGGTGCTCGCGCTGGTGGCAGACGGGCAGAGGCGGCAATGGCAGCCTAGGAGCGAATGGTGGCGCCGATGGTGCTCGGGGAGGAGATCTGATCGGCTGTTGGCGAGCGGGTTGGCACGGGAGGGTGTCGCCTCGGTGATGATGGCGAAGGGCGGCGGGTTTTGCGGCCTCGTGATGGTGGTCAGGCGGCAGCCTCGCGCAGATATGGAAGAGGGCACGGCGGGATCCAAGGGGGCGCGGAGGATGAAGCCCCTCCAGTGCGGCAGCGAGGCCGCGGAGGAGGTCTGTTAGCTGGTTGGCTTCTATGTGAGCTTCGGAGGCGCCACTGGAGGTGACAGGGTGCGGGGGAGCTGCGCGGGAGCGGCGGCAGAGCGGCGCGGTGGTCAGTTGAGGGCGGCCTCGCGTAGCGGCTGGGTTGGCATTGGGGACGGTTCTAGGCGGTGGAACCGTTGCAAAATTTTTTTATTTTTTTTATAAATAGAACTGTAATAAAATTTTTTATATATTTTTTAAAATTGTAAACATAAACAGAAGAATTTTTATTTTGTTTAAATTCTTTTCTGCAAAATAAAGGTTAAAAAATGTTTTTTTTAATTTTTTACTTATTCTTGCAAAACAAATGTTAGAAAAAGAATATTTTTTATTTATTATTATTTCTTTATACACAAATGAGGATACGAGCATGACGGCTCGATACAAGAAAAATTCAAACACAGAAAAACGTGAGTGGATGTGGATCCCTGAAATGGGAGATGGATCCGGGTCTTCGGTCACCGTGTGTGGCCGGAGTTGAGTGACTGCATGAGGTAGAACGTGAAATGGAGAGGTCGAGAGATGAGATGAAATCGGATTCAGATCGGACGTCAAATGTGAGATCGGATGAAAAATAGTGGTGAAAATACGGATCTAGATCTACGAGCTTGAAAGTAAAAACTATGCTATGATTACTCTAGACGAAAGATACAGAAAAAATTGGATCTAACCTGAGGGAGGCAGGCGTCGTGATGGCCTTAAAGACAGCCGGTCCGCTGTCACCGGACGGGTCGGGAGCTGGGCTCCTCTATCGACCCACGAAATTTCGGGATTGAGGCTCCTTCTCCACCAAAGATTGATCAAGAGCAAATGAGGGAGGGGGATCCCAATAAAAAGAGAAGGAAAAGTAAAAAAGGAAAATATGCATAGAGAAGGAATGTTTTTATTAGTTAATTAAATAAATAAATTAATAACAAAATTCAGAATTAAATAAAATAATTAAAATAATTAATTTACAAAAATTAATTAGCCACCTTAATGGTGGTTATTTAAGGCATAAAATTAAAAAATCTTTACATACAAGGTAAGTTTTCAAATAAAATAAATGAATAAATTAAATAAATCAATCTAATTTTCGTAATTATAATAATTTAATTAATTAGTGTTAGATATTCAATCTTTTTGGTGATTTTTATGTAAGGAAATTAGCTGTATACAAGTAGTATATACATATAGCACAATATACACATGTACAAATAAGGAAATTATTTTAAAATAAATTTTTAATTTTATTTTTTAAATTTTATTTTTATTTTTAATAATGAAGAGATTATTTACAATTATGTACATTATGTAAAAAATAAATGTGAATAAATATATACAATAAGTGATAAAATTACACAAACCACCCCAGAAAACCGATATTTTTCAGCCGTAACTCCAAAAATTATGAACAACCATTTGAAATATAATTTAATTTAGAGTACAATAAAAGTGAGTTTGATTCAATTTGAGTTCGTATGGAGCTGGAATTGATCTTTAAATTATCATTTTACGGTTTTTTGAGTGCGGATACTTGTAATCTGTACATTATTTTATTTTGCAATTATTTTTAGTATTTACAAAATACTTTTATTTACAACTTTTATCTAGAAAAATATTTAATTTGAGGACAATTTATATACAAATATATAGGAAAAATTTACAATTTTTTTGGATTTTTGAATTAAAGACCATATCTCCCCCTACTTTATTCCTAGTCGATCAGGTCAAATCTTGAGCTTCTCTCGGGGTTCGAGCAAGTCTGCATTTATTTCATAAATACATCCTTTATTTTTCTTTTCTTTTTTCTTTTCTTCTTTATTCTTTTATTTGAGTATAAAAAGTGTTAAAATGCGTATTTAACAAATGCATGCAAAATGGTAATTTCATGAAATTAGTGGGTATTTACAGGTATTTGGCTAAGGAAATAAAGCTAAAATAAAAGAATAAAGATGATGAATCATGGATTCATCAACCGTCGATCTTCCTTCTTTCAATTGATAGAACCGGTCCGACGGCTCAACCATGCCACGCCATTGATCCGTGCCCGCTTCTCAATCGTTGAATAGAACCCCCATCCGAAGGCCATAGACGCACTACGTCGCCCAACCGCGCCTCGGTCCGAGCCACCCTCTTCGACCTACCCAAAGCAACCACCGCCAGCTATCTGGAGGCTCTCTCCAAGCATGTGCTCGGGATTCATCCAGACCTTGCCAACATGTGAGTCGCACGTGCAATGAGGTGATTTTGTGTATTCACCCCCATTGTCTAGATTATTCGCACTCAGGTCCCCATCACCAGCACCTTGCATGCCTGCACTCTCCTAGACATTTTGCATAAATACCCTTGCGAGAATATGTATTTGCATTTCAGTCCTTGTGCATGTTTTCTTTAGTTAATTTATTTTTGTAATTGCAATTAGACCATGCTTTTGAGCCATAATTTGAACCTATATTTCGCATCTATTTTTAATTTGAAAATCGCACGTCGTGGAGCAATTAATTCGCTATCTCTTGAGCATTTATTTATAATTTTTCTGAATACTGGTTAATTTATGATAATTGTTTTGGTGCAAATTGACATATTTTACCCATTTCCTGATATGAAATTCACATTAAATTAACCATTTATCTAAAAATTATGAAAAAAAATCAAGCTACATAGATTTAATTGCTCTTTAATTTGTGCCCAAAAATCATGTCATTTACATGCATGGTTCTCTTTGAATAATTCACTCTGTGATTGGATTACTTAATTTTTAATGGAATGTAAACCTAATATTTTTAGGGTTTAAGATTTTTCTTGGATAGATCATCCTCAGATGTATCTAGGATAATTTTGGTTATAAAAATAATTAAATTTATTATTTATTAAAATTAATTTTTTGAAATCACACTGTCTTCATTCATTAATTCATTAGGATTTCATTTTGCATCCAAAAGTTCCAGAAAAAATATAGTAGTTTGGTTTCATCATTTCTAACATTGTGGTAATGTTTTATATTTTTTTGGACTTATTTTGTAGTGAAAATTACATTATAGTCCCTAAATTGTGCCAAATTGCATTGCATTCATTTACCTTGCATAAAAAATATCAAAAAATATTTATTGAAAACTAAGCACTAAGTTTGATTAGCTGAAACTCTAGGTTGTTCCTTTGGCCCCTCGAGTCTATCCTGGGACTTGCCTGATTGAATAAAAATAAAACCACATCCCGCTTAATTGATTAATTCATCTAATAGTATGGTTGTTTTGTTTGATCTCTAATTGCCCTACTGCAATGAAACAATACATATAATTCACGAGAATTAAGATGGGTTTTTTAGGGTTTCATAAAATGGTGTAGTTTCTAGGAGGCAAATGGCATAGGTTTCACTTAGAAAACTTAGAGTTAGGATTTGAATATATCAGGTAGTCTGACCCCCGAACCATTCTTGTAATTATTTTGTTTTATTCTTCTTTATTTCTTTCTTTGCTTATTTATGTACATATTTTGTTGATCGCTCTCTAATATAAATTTTATATTCTTTGTGAGGGCCTGGTGGACATGGAGTGCACCAAATGGCTTAGGTTTCACTTAGAAAGCTTAGAGTTGGGATTTCAATATATCGAGTAGTCTGACCCCCTAACCATTCTTGTAATTGTTTTGTTTTATTCTTCTTTATTTCTTTCTTAGCCTATTTATGTACATATTTTGTTGATCTCTCTCTCTAATATAAATTTTATCTTCTTTGTGAGGGCATGGTGGACATGGAGTGCACCAGAGGTCGACGGACTTAGAGCGAGTCGACTACTAAGGAGCCAAGGAGATAAATTTATTTAGAAAGAGAGTGATTTTATTTTTATTTTTTATTTTTTGTATCGTGTTGTAATAATTTAGGTAATAGCTTATTTACAGTAGCTCTTGCTTGAGAACTCGCGCTTGTAACAAGAGACTCAGATATTTATTCTTTTATTGTGTGTGGTTGTGTCGAGAGTGATTCTCGACTTGAGTGGCGAAATTAGGGTAGGCACTCAGCAGTATCATTCAAATTTGTTTGGGTCTCCATCATAATTTAGGCCACACGGATCTTAAAAGACTCTCCATCTTGGAAGATTCGTTAATGAGATGCACATAAACACGTACTACTTAGCCAAAATTGAAATTAATTTCTTCCCTGCTAATAGTATCTTATTTAAATATGATTTTGATCAAATTGCATGCATCTAGTGTAACATTTAAATTCTGCCTTGCATAACACAAGAAGAATGATGGGATTCACTGTGAGTATAACTTCTTCTGAGCATTCATCGTTGTTTCTCACGTGCTTTCGATTTTCGGATTCCTCCCTCTATTTTGAAATCTAAAGCTAAAAGGAGAAGGGATTGAACGGTAGACGTGATTGCATGCTTACATTAAATTCAAGTGATAACTAATATTCTATATGTGGGACTGAATTGAGAAAGTCGATCTAAACAACTTAGAATAAAATGAACGCTTGCTTTACAGATGCATAAAACCCTCATTATATACATGTACTTACCTCCAGACAGAGTGGGTAAGGACACCGACATTAAGTCTATAGACCAAATCCCTGGACTTGTCCCCTAAGTCTCCAGGTCTGGCTCTTACGGGCTTGGGAGCTGCAAGGGCATGCCTTCAACCATAGTGTATGTTTTGGTTGTGTATTCATGCACGTCTTATTTGAGGTGTGATATTGAAACCCGATAGCCCAAGCAGATCACCTCAATGATTGGGAGAACACAGGAGCACCGATGGGCATGACACCATGTGTGTAATGTATTGAAAAGATTGTATTATCACAAACTAAATTGACAAGATAATTCAGACGAACCTTTACGGCCTTCACGTGTTCAGTCGGTGAATTCAAAGGGTTTGTATTGTGTTTGATTTGCATGAGTGCTCTCTGCACATTTACGTGCCCCGTAATACATAAATCCTCCTTTATATCGTGTTCATAATCAGTCCTTTTGACATCGAAGATGACTAGTTGGGGGGATTTTTGTTCGGGCTTTGCGAACCTATCTTTGAACCATCCAAAGAGTATGTCTTCCAAGTTCTCTTCATTTCTGAGACCCCATGGGCTCATGACCCTTTTGAGTCCAGGTTCCGTCACTTCGAGGATGGTTATACACCAACCAACCATTTCTTCTCTTCCTTACTCACCGAGGAAGACCTTTGCCTCTGTGAGGTTGATTTGAGTTCAATAGCCTCATCTCATTCAAAACCATTTGTTGATGAAGGTTTTGCACAATATTCATGCAAGATGCCTCCTAAAAAGAGTTCAGAAGATGAGGAAAATTGTGATGATCCAATGAAGATGGTACTAGCAAGATTAGCAGCATCTGAGCAACTGCAAGCTTTACTTAGATCTCAGTTAGGATAGTTGAATGTTGGGGCATAACAACCAATGGATGTGGCATACAATATGCGACAGTGCAGAGTGATAAATTATTTGAATTCCCCTCAACCAGAAGTCGAGTATGAATTAAAGCCGTAATTTCTGAACCTATTGCCACAATTCAATGGTAATGCCACTAAGGAACCCTACGTATTCCTAAGGGACTTTGAGCTCGTCTGCGCTAACCTTAGACACTTAGAGTTAGCCAGGATTATATTATGCTCACTGCCCTTCCTTTCATCATGGGAGGCAAAGCGGATTACTGGGTGGACTTAGGAGTGACTGTCACTACATAAATCTAGTTCAAGAACATGTTCTTAAAGAAGTTCTACCCTTTGAGTAGAACAAATCATATGAGGACACACATCACCGGCTTTTCTCAGCTTCCTAGTGAGCCTTTTTGTGATGCATGGGATAGGTTCAAGGATCTCTTGCCAAAGTGTTTGTGCCATGGTATGGATGACAAAATCTTGATCCAATCTCTTTACGCCGGTCTCAACCCTGAGGTGTGGGGTTTAGTGAGAACTGCCTATGGAGGAAGTTACACATCACGAGGAGTGGATACTATCTGGAAGGTATTAGAGCAAATGGTTGAGAAAAGCTGCTCATAGATCGTCAGCAGGGCATATACTAATTCCCCATTATACACCTTTCTAAAAGGGGGAAACATGTTGTTTGATCCCTCATAGGATATGGGCATCATTGCAGACAAATTAGTAGTTGTGGAGCGGATCGACAAGAGGATATATGAACTTGACAATAGAATCTCCAAGATTTCGAAGCAGATGAAGGAGCTGACTGAGAAGGTATCCAAGATTAAGATACCTACCGTGACTACATTTTGTGCTCCCATTTTTCCCGTGCACCATGTTCCCCTACTTTATTCCTGGTCGATCAGGTCAAGTATTGATCTTCTCTGAGGGTTCGGGACAGCCTGTATCTATTACATATATACAATCTTTTTATTTTCTTTATTTTTCCTTTATTTCTTTATTTATTTATTTTAAGTTAAATAATAATATATATACAATATTTATACACATACGTAGGTTAGTAAGTATATGGATTTAGTATTATATACATGTGTTTTGTAAGGGATTTTAAGCTAAAATAAATGAATAAAGATGATGAGATGCATATTTGTCAGAGATTTATTACCTTCGCCTTAGAAACCTTTGAAATGCTCAAAGATTTCACCTTTTGGTTTAGAACCAAAGTCCGAAGGAAGATGAAATGAATTTGATCTAACCTAGGTAGCCAGTAGCTATAGATGAATTCAAGGAATAACTTATGGAGACATGAATATTATTCCTATCATACTCCTCCTAATACACCTTAACTCAATAATGTTGTAGGGAGATACAATTGGATCATGTGTGACATGATTTAATCAATGATGACTCCCAACACAATTACCTCTTAGTTTCCAGGTATATATGTAGTAGAAACTAACATATTTATACTTAATAAGATTCCATGCAAATCTAAAGGCTAAAATCCTCATAACATATGGTTTGGAACCTATCCTAGTGGTGGACACTTGAGGATTTAGGGGTGCTTTGTCCATGACCTTGTCACGGATGCAAGCAAGCTGGAATCTAGCACCAGGAGTGCTACTTCATTTGGAATATAAAGGACGGTATTGGATACCTACTTTTATATCTTTGAGATTCTTAAAATATTTTATCTCTAAGGGGAAGCATGGGGGACCGTCAGTCAGTGTCCCCCGATCTTCTACAACACGGCATTTACCTTTGCACCCTATCCAGCATAGCACAACATGAATTCATATGCCTCACATCAGTTAAGGCAGCAGCAACAGTACTGCCGCCAGGGCCAATACCAGGCGAGCTAGCAGGGCCCACAATCTCAACAGTTACCCCAGCAGCAGAGGCAGCAACAGTAGTACCACACCCCCATGATCAATCTTCGCATTCGTCTTCCTTACAGCAGTACTCTTTTTCATCATGACCTATAGATATTCACCAGCATATTCTCGAGGAGCTCCATTCATATCGAAACAAAATTCAGGATTTATGGGTGGATGTCAATCACCTAAAATGCTCGCCTTACCAATGACATGCAGCGATGTTTTCCCTTTGTACATTGTAGTGATACTACCATTTGCTTTGTCACCGCATGTAACACAGTTGTGTGATAATGCCCTTTGTACATTGTAGTGATAGCATGAATAAGTCCTTATCCTTTCAAGCAAAAATATTCACCAACATCTAGGTATTTAGTTCAGATGATGAATCAACAATAACAGACAACCACTTTGCAGTCACAGAGATGATAACATATCAAGCAAACATGAGCTAATAGATGCAGACAATTTAAATAGAAAGCAGCACTCCCCTGTCAAACATGTGCAGTCAAGCATTTGGGTATGGGGACTACCTAGGTGATGCACCATATATTTTACCAGAATCAAATGAGCCAATTGTAGAGGATATCAGAGCAGCCAAACATTACCACTATGCAAAGTAAATCAGAGCACACACGAGCATTCCAAAAAAGAGGGGAACATCCATCAACCACAATACCAAAGTCCCCAAGCTTCAACCAACAATCCCCCATCAAACAGCAAGCTGGAGCCAAACAAGAACCATGCCAAGGTTCACCCAGTATAGAGTTGAAAAAATAGCAAAGCTTCCCCGTGGACAATGGAGTTGGATCCCAACCGTCCATCAAGGCTAAAATATCCAACCCAACGCCAATATCCAACAAGAACCACAGATCTCAATTCCAACAATATCCAACACCAGCCAACCCAATGCATCCCACAAGGCTGAATACATATCTCAAATCCAATAACAACCAACCCCTTGCCGCAAGAACCCCAACCACATAACCCAACTCAGAATCCACTAATCAAGAAATCACCCCAATAAAGGGGTTGCGAATGAGGGGGGAGAATTGTCACAATCCAATGGGAAAATGGATCAGCCCTAATGCCTAAAAGAAAGAATCCCCTTTTGCATTCACCAAGGCCAAGAACAAGCCACCAAGAACTAGGGATTCAACCACATATTTCTTTCCAAATGAAGATTGAGGAAGATGGTTCGAGATTACCTTGGAAAGAAAATTGAAGGCCGACCATCGATACCTGATGTATATCTGATTCATCACTCTAAAAGTTGAAAATAGAGCTTTGTTCCCGAGTAATTAGCTGCATATCTCCATATATTTTGCATTATTCTCATGTATGCACTATGAATTAATTTATGCATTTTAGCATGCATTTTTGCATTGAATAAAAATTCAAATTCACTTGTAAATATCACTTGTATATTCACTTTATTTCCTCTATTCTTATCTATTTTTCATTAACTCGGAACTGAATAAAATCAACTCTATAGTGTATATATTACTAACACTAATAAAGAAAAAATATCATAAAATACTAATTTGTAAAATTGACCAATAAAACCTAAATCCTAGTTTGAGACTAAAAACCTTAAAATGTGAATATCTCTCTCATACAGCCTCCTATGGACGCCTACTCACTTTTGAATTAATGTACGTTCAATTACCTTCAAAAAAGTCAAATTCAAAAGAATCGGAGTCTGTATGTGAAACTTGGATTTTAGACCCCCTTTGTATATTGTACATATGTTCCTTTTATTTATTTATTTTATTCTTTATTTTTATTAATTTTTAAAAAAAATACAAAAATTAGATTAAGTTGTAAACATTTCTTTCATATTTTCCCTAATTTTATTTTTATCTTATTTTAAAATGACAAAAAATGACAAAATACAAAAATTCGGTATATTATACCTATAAGGTACCCCCAAAAATACTTTTTGTACAAATGATTTGTATTGGTCTTTTGTCCTTTACAAAAGTTATAGATCTCATCGGGACGAGCAACTTTTGTGTTGACCACCTTTTGATTCGATCTCTTTTTTATTTCTTTTGATTTTCTTTACATTTAATTTTTGAATTTACTGGGAGCGACACGGGGCAGCTCCTGGAGCCGCAATGTGTCACCCCCATTTTTATTTTTTATTTGTATTCCTTGTGTTTTATTTTATTTATTTTATTATTTTAGTTATCTTTTTTATTTAAAATATTTATTTCAATTATTTTATTATTAAGTATTTATTATGTATTTACTTTATTTATTATTTTAATTATTATTTATTTTATTATGTTTATTTATTACTTTAATTAATATTTACTTTATTTTATTTTATTTATTTGTTTTATCGATTTATTATTATTTATTTATTTCATTATAATTATTCTTATTTGTTGTTATTATCATCATTATCATTAATTTTATTTATCCTTTTTGGTGCCACTGGCAGCCCCCAACGCCTGCCACGTAGCCCCCTCCCCTTCCACCTTCACGCGAGTGACCCCCCACCCCCGTTCGCCCTCCATCCATATTTGCGCCTTGCGACGGCGCGCATCACCTGCGCAACCTCCTCTGCTTCTCCCTCCGGTCAACTTGTAACCGCTCTCCTCGCATTGCCCAAATCCACGCCAACCACACCCGCCTTCTGCGGGAGCAGTTGTGCGATCCTGCGCCATCACGTCTCCCATCTATCTCCCACGACCTCCAAGCAACTACCCACCCCTCTCCCTCTCTCTTCCAACCGTCCTCACTCCTTGCACGGCGGTTGCACGCTCACAGCCTGCATCCCCGTCTGTCCTCTCCCCTCACGATCTCCCTCAGTCAACCAACCCTGACTTCCTCTCCAACAAACTATAAAGGGGAAACTACCGCCACCGTCGATTCTCATCCGCCGATAGCAAAAGGGGGAGAGAGAGAGAGAGACTAACTTCATCTCCTTCGGGTGACAGCATGGAGGTCTGATTTGCAGGCGACTACGGCTTGCCCCATCCAATCCACGACGTGATCTAGAGGAGTTCACCCTTCTTCTGATATTACACCTTCTTAGAAAGATAGCCCAGCTCTCGTCATCTCCGTCGTGGCGATCGAGCAAAGATTGGAGTCGAGCTTCACTCTTCCAAATCCATGAATACTTCCGGTATACATTTCTTTCCTTATTTTCTTTCCTCCTTTTCTTTCCTCCCCATGGCTTTTTCTTCTTCATGTGATTCCACTATCCTTCTTCACTGTCTGCTCGTCGCCTTCCCTCTCCACCCCAACTCGCCATCCACCAACCTCATGTGTCACCCTTCATCGTCGACCAACCGTTGTCACCTCACACCTCCATCAATTCGCCTCCTCCTTGCAAAGGAGGACCCATCAACCCTCTGTTTACTCTGCCTTTCCACCTCACGCCATCTTTTTGCACCTTCATCTCGGTTTCAAGCTCCAACCGGATCCAACAGCTCTTTCACCAATGCATCGAAGCTCGTCGCCATCGACCGAGCTCCTCCAAATCCAGGCGTACTTCAATGTTTCGGCCTCCAATGCATCAACAAGCAGATACTTGAGTACCCGATTTCCCAAGAGCAGCTTCTTTGCCTCGGCCCTTCGCAGCAGCAGAGGAGCCTTCATCGCCTTTACAACAGAGGTCGGTCGTGTGTCGACCGGCCTACTCTCCTTCGAGCTTGGTCTTCATGGCATGACTGCACTATTGTGCCCGTAGTGCTTCCAATGCACACTGTCAATCCTCGGCCTCGACGGTTCTTCGACCCGCAGCCACCTTGCCAAGCAGCTGCGAGCCTTGCCTCCTTGGTCCTGTGCCGGCTAAGGAATTTCCCTTGCGAGCCCCACCTGTCGTCCTTTATCCCCCTCCTGCACGTGCTATGCACGTGAGGGCTGGGTCAATTGCATTAAGAGCCACAACAAGCTCTATATTCACAAGACGACCCCCACCCCCATGCACGTGCAAAACATATGAAGCCAAGGCAAATTTGTGGAGGCACCCCTGCATCTCCAGCAAACTACACAGAAATCCAGCCTCTTGGAGCTCATGTGCAGTGCACGTGCACGTCAGGAAAATTACACAGGCACCCCTCAAGTTTCAAGCATTTGCACACGAGTCCAACCGTCTAGGAGTGAAGTGAGGCACACATGACCTCATGGAAAATTTGCATAAAAACCCCCTGAGCATCGATAATTGCATCTGCATATTTCTTTTTATTTTATTTTGATTTTGTATTGCATATAGACCCCTGGTTTGTATATTTATTTTAACATCATTTCCGCATCAAATTTTTATTTTAAAAATTGCACATTGTAGAACACTTGATACTCTATCTTTATTGATTTGATTGGATTTTTAGGATCCATGGTTTATTTAAAATGAATATTTAAGTGAAAAATTACATATTTTGCCCATTGTGTGCTCTTTAATTAAAATTAAATTATCTGTTGTTCCAAAAATTCCCAAAAAGTTACGACAGATAGATTTAATTGTGTTCCACATTGCCCAAATTTCATATCATTTGCATACATATCGAGGTCTCAAATAATCAATGATTTGAGTAATTTATTTTTAATTAATTCCACACTTAGTATTTTAAGAAATTAATAAAAGTTATGGATAACTCTCACATAGAGCTATCTAGGATAATTTAATCTTAGTCTGCACATTTCATCTTTTAGCTATCATGGATATTAAAATTAATTTCATATCCATGTAGTCACATAGAACTATCGTGGATATTAAAATTAATTTTGTAAAAATCACCTAGTGTACATATTTTATTCGTAATTAATTCATATTGCATTCAAAAATTTCAAAAACATTATAATAGCTTAATTTCATCATATTTCATCTTTTAGCTAAGTTTCATAATTTTTTGACATAGTTTGAATGGAAATTACATTTTAGTCCCCGAACTTTACTAAATTTGCATTTCATCCATTAATTGCATTTTAAAATACCAAAAAAATATTCTCTGAAAAACTAGCCTTTAGATTTACTAATAATTAACCTAAGGAAACAATGGGCACCCTGAGTTTGACCTTGGGTTTACCCAAGAAAAATATAAATTAAACTGCTTGCTTTAATTGGATAATTAATTAATTTTAGCGGTTTTTTTATTGATCCTTGATTGCCCGAATACTACAATAAAATCGACAAATTAACTAGGACATTTACGGATCTTTCATATGATGCCATTGTCGGGGGCGCGGCTTAGGTTGATTTTTAGAAAATCTAGATATTAGGTTTTCCACCTTCGGGTAGTCTGACCCACGGCTTTTCTTATGCATATTTATCTATTTATTGTCCTGCATTTTATATTTATTTTATTTGGTTTTTTTATTTTATTGTGTTTATCTCTCTGACCACCATCTTGTTTTTGTGCGAGGGACTCGATGCGACGGAGCGACCACTTAGGTGGCCAAGCAACTCATGAGCATTGGAGGCTGACTTTCTCTAGTGATAAGCCAATTGTAGGATGGCCAAGCAACTCATGACTTTCTCATGAGCATTGAATCGAGCCGTGAGAGAGTGCAGAGTCCTTAGGATTTTATGTCTTGCATTTATTTTTGCTAATAATTGTTTGATTTCTAGCGGATTCCATTTGGAATCTCATGCGTGTATCAGGACTGGACATTAACCCCTTCGTGGTCATGTTGTTGATTGACGTAGACTAGAACCTACACTTGCGGCTCTCAAAGCATTTTTAGTAGATTATTTTATTCCTTGTGCTCGTACTCTATAGGACCACACATCACACTTAACGAGACGCACTTAGACCGCAGAGCAATTAGTCAAAATTAAATTGTTCATCGCTCGCTAATAGAACTGCCTGTCTAGGGATGATTTTCTCGCTTGCATTTCATATAGTGTAAAAATTTCAAATTTGGTATTGCATCCAGCATGTAGAGCGTAGGGATCACTGTAAGTCTTCTGAACTTGGAATGCATCATTGATTTATTCGATTGCATCAGCTTTTCTCGACTCCTTTCCCCTTGGATTTACAACTTAGGATTTAAGAAAATTGGGACTAGACGATAGGCGTGCCTTGTGTGGTGTATTAAACTAGCGATAATCAAAGTTAAAATCAGGACTGCTAATACAATTTGAACCAAAAAATTGCATTAAAAATAAAATTGCTTTGGGAGAGTAACATCCCCATTGTTTGGATTTACTTGCAAGTGAGAGAGAGGCAAACACTAGGATAGAACCAAGGCAGGATTTTCATATTGTCTATTGATTCTACAAAAACGATTAGCTACTTCTCAGTTAGAAAATACGGGTAGCCGATAAACGGTTTGGATTTCCTTAGTAGAGTGGATGGTTTAAAGGTACTACGTATGGCTCAGTCCTTAAGTAACGGGTAGTCGTTTTACATCCAGTACTTACATCCATACTGGCTGAAAGTAGGTGCAACTAGTCGTGAGAGTCGGGCTACACTTTAGGGAAATACATGCACCTAACAATACGTTAACTCTTTCAAAGATTGATTTATCACTAACCAAAATAGACAAGATAATTTGGTCGAACCTTTACGGCCTTCACAACATTGAGTTGGTGGATTTAGGGTTTGCTTTGTGTTTGTATTCAGGGGTGTATGTTCAAAGATTGCGCTCTTAGTGCTTTTCCTATCATTCCTTGTTTCACATCGTACTCTTAGCTCGAACCTCTTGACATAGAGAATGGTGGACTTGGGTGATTTTTGCTCGAACTTCGCGAGCTTCTCGCTGAAGACTCCAAACCGACCGTCCTCACGGGTTGAGGATGACTCTCTTCCTAGCCCCTCTTGGCTTCAAGACAATCATTTCTTAGAACACAAGGTCAATAAGCCACTTTCTTTTTCTGAGTTAGGTCAGACCTAGACCTCTCCTCTCTTCCCTTCTCACACCGAGGAAGACCCTCACCTCGGTGTTTCTAGATCAACTTCTTCTACACAAACTAATTCAAATCTTTTTTATTCTGAAGGTGATGATTCCATGACAACAAGACGCCTCCAAAAAGAGCACAGATGATGAGGGAGATAATGACCCATTGGGGGACATCCTAGCCTGACTTGCACAAGCTAAGCAAAGAGGTGAATTACTCAGACAGGAGCTTGGTTAGTTGAGGAATGAGAGGGGATCAATGAGAGATGCATACAATCCCAATACCACACAGAATGAGAACTGCCTTAGGTCGGTTGTACCACCAAATGCTAGAGAATTAAAGCATCACTTTCTGACACTCTGCCAAAATTTTATGGTAATACAATAGAGGAATTGTAATGTTCCCGCACGACTTTTCAATGGTATGTGACAATCTAGGACGACCTGGTGTATCTCAGGAGTACATACATCTTAGAGCCTTCCCCTTTGTTATAGCAGACAAAGCCGCCTATTGGCTAAAGAATTTAGGGACTGTAGTCACCACTGGGCTGCATTGAAGGACATGTTCCTCAAGAAGTTCTACCCTTTGAGTATGACTAATTAGATGAGGTACCTCATATCGAGTTTCACGGAGATGTCCCATGAGACTTTCCACGAGGCATGGGAGAGATTCAAGGAACTGATTCAGAAGTGCCCATGTCATGATATTGACTGACCTATCCCAGTCCAGAACCTGTACGGTGGTCTGACTCCCAAGGTTCAAGGATTGGTGAATGTTGCCTGTGGAGGCAACTATCTGAATAGAGGAGCCGATGCGGTTTGGACAGTTTTAGAGCATATCGCAGAGACCAACCGTACCAGATCATCTAGTAGGGTTTATGCCAAGCCACCTTTCTCTCACCTACATCAGGAGGTGGGAAGAACATTTATCACTGATCTAGAAAATTACCTACTCCACAGCATTGGGATTATTACCGATAAATTAACCAAGGTTGACCAGATTGAGAAGAAGGTGAGAGAGATAAACAAGCTCGCCAAGTGGGAGAACCTTGCTAAGCTTCCGAAACAGATGTTGGATCTAGCTGATAGGGTATCTAAGATTAAGATACATGCCTCGTATGTACCCCCTGCTCCTATATACCGAGCGCATTACATTCAGAAGCAACCCATGCAGGGGCCTCATACCACGTGGACTCAGGGTCAGTTGAGGTTCATGAGAGACAGTTCACGGAGCTGACCACCAAGACAGTGATCGAGGAACCTCTACAGGTGTGGGAGGTGAATGGGATTTGGTATTCTAATGATCCCAATACCACCCAATGACAGCAGCATCGGCACTCACAGTACCCCCCTCAGACCTTGTATCGCCAGTTTCCATCCTCCCAGCAGTAGCAGTCGGGCTATCAAGGCCCATTCAGTATCATCAGAACTCCCCTCAACAGAACCAGTACCGTCAGCAAGTCCATCAGGAACCTAACAGACCACATCAGGGTCACCTGTAGCCTTCCCAAAGGCAAGACCACAGAGCTTCACCCTCGGGTACCTCTAACTTTCAGAGGATCCTTGATGAGCTCAAACTCATCCGCAATGAGCAGCATGATCAGAGAGCTGGCATTAATCGACTTTCACGTTGGCGTGATGAGTTCACCACCCCTAGGACCTCCATCCCAGCATAGGTTCAGGCTAACCCCAACAACCTGAACCAATGACAGAATTGCCAGAAGGATCATGTATACTATTCTAATTTCTTAGAATCTAATCATGAGATCCTACCATATGTTGTTCACCATCTTACTCTCATGAGCGGTAGTAAATCCCCAAAAATCCAAAAAATAAAAAAACCAAGAAAATCCAAAAAGAGGAATAAAGCAACATTGAGCACGACAATGAGCAGCGGATCTTCAGGATATGGAAGACCGCCTTGGATGCAGCAACAACAGTTTTTCCAGCTTCAGTTTCAATTTCAGTTCCATTTCATGCATGTCGATCGAGTCATGTACAGAGTCCAAGTTTGAGTCAGAGTAGTGTACAACCGAATTTTGATTCCGATAAGAACTCAGATGATGGCTGATAAATCTCGTATTCATCATGCTAAAAGCCACAAATTAAACCCATGTCTTGACTAAACCAATAAAAATCACCTTTAATTCATTACTATTATCCTGTATCATATTGTGTATAATTTACCCTTAAATTATTGTATTTAATTTCCTTTATTTTTCTTGTAATTATTTTATCCTCAAAAACCCCTAAAATTTAGGTAGAATAATTGTCTATAAATTACCGACTTTTAAAAAAGACTAAAAAAATACAAAAATAAATCAAAGATAAAAATCAGTGTTTTTATCCCCCTAAAAATACCCCCAAAAATACTTTTTGTACAAATGACCTCTTTTGGCTTTTTGACCTTCATGAAAGTTGTAGATCTCATCGAGACGAGAAACTTTCATGTTTTGACTTTTTCCTAATTTTACCTCTAACTATTTCTTTTGTATGTATCTTTATATTTATTCTCTAGATTTTTCTGATTGGGCCACGTGGCGCTCTCTGGAGCTGCCACGTGGCCGCTTCTTCTCACGCCACCCGGCGCCCATCAGGGCTGTTGGATCCACTCGCCCCCACCTTCATCTGAGCCGTCCATCGCCGAGCCACTTCCCAGCCATCAGATCAATCTCCAGATCAAATCCCAACCGCTCTTTAGCGCCCCAACCTCAACCATCCGATCTCTCTTCCATCCAGCGTCCCTCCTCGCTCCACGTCACCCCTTCGTCCATCACCCATGGATCTTCCCCTCCTCTCCATCTAAACCACCTGTTAGCGTCGTAACTCAGCCATTGGATCAGATCCTATGATCTGATCCACACCCCTCGTCCACGTTTCCATTCCAGCCGTTGGATCAAAGGATCCAACGGTTAAACACTCGTCTCCTTCCTCCCGTTGCTCTCCTCCTCAGACGTTACACCTGTAGCACCTCCGCCCCCTTCCTATTTTGGAAGGCGCCTCCAAACCTCCCTCCGCATCCTAACGCCTCCCCAACGTAGCCCATAGATCCGTCATCTTCGCGTAACATCCAGCCTTCCCCCACCATTACTCCTCCACCATTAAAACCTCCTTCGAAAAACCCTCGCCATTGCTATAACCGTCGAAGCTCCTCCGCCTATAAAGCCTTTCCCACCACCTCCGTTCACGGTATCCACTATTTGGAGACCTCCTCCTTAGCTTCAGCCGCCCTCCGGTGACAGCGGAGGGCTGGCTTCGAGGCGATCATGGCCGGAAGAGCTCCGGTGTGATCCATGGCCTCCGGCCATGTCGCGATTGCCTCCGGGCACCGCTGAGCTCCTTGCTAAGGCCGGGCAGGCTGGGCAACGACCCAGAGCTCCGATGAGCTCAAACCCAGGTCACATCCTCCGCCAACATCTCGCTCCGATGAGGTGATTTTTCTTCTTATTTTCTTTGATTTATACCTCCATCTACCATCGCTGCCACGCTCGCCTGACCACCTCAAGACCTCCGCCTGACCACCAGCATCTTCGTCGACCATCTCCCTTTCTCCAGAATCCCATCACGCTCTGACTCCCCTCTTTCTCTGCTCCGCCAGAGAAGAGACACCCGGCCATCGCTTCCAGTCACCCCACGACCCCCGCTCACCCACCTCCCACCTCGCACGTACTCGCACGAGCTTCGGCTATGACTAACGATTGCAGGTATCCTCAATGGCTGAAGTTCGTGTCGGAGCTTCTTCAAGCATGTCTCCTCCGGCAAAGCTTCATCGACTGCTCATGCCGACCAGTTCCGAAGCATCGCCGCACCACCAGCTTCTTTGTGAGGTTCCTATATTGCTTCTCCGATAATCAGGGGACCTCACGGAGCTCGGAGGAGTCCACAGGGGTTCGCCGGAGACCCGCCTTCTCCGGTGGGCCAAGGCGGAGGAAGAAGATACAAGTGCCGTCCGATCATTCGGATTGGACGGCTATGATCCAGCCATGTGGTGCCCGAGCCTCCTCTCCAGACCTCCAGGCTCGGGTCCACCGACCCTCGAACCGAGCCTCCCGATATGCCCACGTGGCCCGAGCCGAGGCAGCTTCCCGAGCCTAGGCGCCTCACGTGCCCAACACGTGAAGTTTTATGAAATTGCAGATTGGTCCCCAAGTACATGCCTCACGTGCGTGCCTGGGTATTTTACAGTGAAGTCCTCCCGAAGTTTTGAAAATTACAAAAATGCCCCGCGCACAAGGAAAATTTATGAAGGGGCCCATGCGATTTTGGTATTTGCATTTTGGTCCCTCCAGGGACCTAAATGCAATATTTATCCTTTTATTTCCTTGCATTTTTATTATAATTATGCCCCTGTATTGTTTTTAGCATAACTTGAGCATCGTAAGTTCAAATTGCATGATTTTAGTGTCGTTTTGATTCTTGTTTTGTCCTCTATATCTTAGCATTTCTAATTTTCTCATTTGCCACTATTTTTAAAGAAGTGATTTTTTATGTGAAAAATGAGATCCTGCTCTTCTGGTTATTGCTTGGATTAGATGACCGTTTTTCATGTTGTGATCAAATTAACTCTGATTTCATTTTGTATTATTTTGCTCATATTTTTAGGGTATAATTGTAATCTGTTGTTCAGCATACATCTTCTCTTGCATCATATTCATGCATTCACTTTATAATTGAATAAAAATCAATTAAAAAATACATACATCATGGCATTGCTTCTGTAAATAGCATAGTGCATTTTGCAGACCTGAACTTGAAATTAATTCACACTTGTGCTCCATGAATCGAAATTCGATAAATATTAGGTAGTCGTGTCCCTGTGTTCGACCTTGGTAGACTTGCCAAGTATAAATATTCCACATCATTCGAAGGACTGTGGTTTTTGTTGAATCGAATTTGCCTCTTATACTACGATTATTATTCATTCTTAAAGAGGCAAATTTGACGTTCATCAAATGGCGCCGTTGCCGAGGACACGGCTTAACTTAATTATTGAATTTTGATTTTATTTTTTGAATAATTTCAAAAGTTTTAGGTCCTCATTTCATGCATCATTTTTTTGTGTTATATATCCTGATTTAATTTCTCCAAGTATTCTAACTTTTCTCTTTTGTGGCAGGGCCCATGTAAATCGAGGATGCTTGATTCTCATGGAGGCGTGAAGTCGGGAGCTTCCGCTGAAGAGGCCACAAAAGAATTCAGAAAGAAATTTTAGGAGTCTTAGATCAGACAGCCTGCATTGCATATTGTAAAAAAAATTGCATGTGCATATTTACTTCTAGTTCTTGCATGTTGTAAAAAAAAGAGGTAGATCACTTGATGATCTACCCTTCCCCCACACCTACACTTGCACTCACCCCCACCATCTCCCCCTGTAAATTTCACTCTCTCTATGTCTCTCTCTCGCTCTCTGTATATTTCACGAACCCCCTCACCCTTGTATCATAGAACAACTCCCCCCCCTAATTCAGACCTTACTTAGGCTATTTGTAGCCTAAGTATAGGGGGGACCTGCCTGCTCATCCCTCCCTCGTACTGTCTTCTTGTACTTAGGTCAATATTGACCTGAGTATAGGAGTAGCCTCCTCCTCAGTTCCGCTATATCACCCTATATTTGAATCGAGCCTTGGCTTCATGGCACTTGTGCTATGAGGACATAGCAAAATTTAAGTATAGGGGGGTATGCCATGTATTATTGTATATTTACTTTAGCCTTAGCTCGTATTTTTTAAAACTTTTTAAATTTTATTTTCAGGCTGGGTTTTGGTAAACTTGTGAACTGAGTAAAAACCTTGTAAAAATTGTTTATTAAAATTGAGGGATTAATTTTTGTAAATATTCCTTTTCAAAAAAAATAAAAAACTCTTCTTGGAATTAGACTCTGACTACTAGGCTTAGTAGACATTTTCAGTGAGGGAACTTCGGTCTCCCTTAGCAGAGTGGGTGGTTTAGAGGACACCACATATGGCTCCGTCCTTAAGGATCACGGGTCCATTTATCGGCCCGTACTTACACCCATACTGGCTTAGAGTGGATACTTTTATTCATTTGAGCCTGGGCCAGTCATTGTCTCTTAAAAAAATCAAAATTAAAACCCATAAAAATCTGCGAAATCCAAAAATCACATTAAAAAATCACTAACCAAGGAGTTGGTGTATTCCTGACACATTCACACTCACTCAAGGCTTGAGGATTTTGAGGACACTGGATTTCTGTGATCTTGAGAGTCTGAGTTAACATGCCTTAGTCATTACGGTTTTAAGCTTAAATATCCACACTTCCCTGGTTTGAAAGATTTTAGCGCTATATTGCACTCTTCATCTCTACCTTCAAGAAAAATATGATCAACACAACACTTCCACAACTGCATGTTTGATGAGATGAGTTGAGATATCACTTGAGGAACTAGGACTAGAGATTTAAGTTTAGACCTGATCTAATGATATTCGAGGATGGGATAAAGTTAATGAAGGCTTCAGAAGACCTGAGTGTCAACAAAACCCTAGCCAGTATGTGAACAAGATTCATATGCTAACTCTTTGATATTTACCTATATTCCAGGGTGTGATGAAACTTAATGGAAATTGTTGATTAGTGTGCGCCAACTTTTGGTAAAAGCAGTGGAGCTAGCCAACAAAAGAAAAGAAATGTCAAAGAGAAAGCTCAGAATACCAAAATCAAATTACAAAAGAGCTTCCACCAATGGCGAGCGCTCCCAAACATTTTCAAAGTGTCCACTTGGACCAAGCGCTAATTAGGACCAAGGAGTCGGGCTGACACCATAAAAAGGGCCCTGCATCGTAAGCGATACAAGTCTGGGTGTCGAAGGTATCTTAGATACTCAGAAAAGACACACCCCGGTGTACTCCCAGAAAAACAAGTGCAGACGACTCCAACTCTCTTGACGGACACATTGATCAACAGTATAAAAATTTACATGTGTTGAGTAAAAGGCACTCGAGAGGCCCCTTGTTCCAATGTGAGGGTGAGAAAAATAGACACAATCCCATTACCTCCATCATCTGGTCGTCCATCAACATTTCAAGTCTGACAAACTAATGAGACGGTTGACTGAAGCAAGAATAGGCTTATTCCCTAGTATTTAGAATTAGGTCTAGAGGAGAGTCTTTGGGACTGGAACTTTGAGTGATGCATCGACTCGGCTCTCATGAAATGTTGTACACTAAATTTCATATCCTTATATTATATGTACAAAAAGAGAGTCTGATAATTAGAGAAGTTGGATTCCTTCTGACTAAGGCTTGGATATACCCAGAATTTTAGGCTTTCTTAAATTGAGGGTCTTCGAAAGATTGAGCTTTGAATTTTTCACACGCACTGTCAGGAATAAATCCGACTCATTCATTCTTTAGATACTCGAGGCCTTATCAAGGGAAAGAAGAACAATTCTCAGAAAAATGATCTTGATCTTTTGGAGATGGAAAGGATGTGCAAAAAAAATGTAAAAGTTGAGATCCCTTTCCTCCAACTAGTGGATATGGTTCCTGCATTCAATAAATATCTAAAGGTGAGATGCACACCTATTAGGGCTAGTAGGAAAAAGAACACTCGAACAGTCAAACACATGTTTTCCATAGCCACTACCTGTACGATCCACAATGAGATTTTAAGGAAGAAGAGACATCTAGTAGCACACTTTATCACCAGTCGGATAGAGAACATATCATTTGCTCGTACTCTATTGAATAACGGATCCTCAATCAATCTACTATCGTATTCCCTCCTAGATCATCTAGGTTCAGGATCTCTTAGGAGATCGAGAGCACCCCTATAGTTTGCAGATCGATCTATTAAAAGGTCCAAGGGAATGTTGAGGGATATTATACTTGACTTCGAGGGGAAGCAGTACAAGGTCAACTTCACGGTCCTAGGCATGAAGTGTCCCTGAAGATGGAAAGATTCCCATATTATCCTTGGTCGCCCTTTTCTGAGGACGGTCGGAGCTATCTTTCCTTATACTCTGGGAAAGATACGCTTTCACGCACACGATGAAAGTGTAGAATTAGATATGCAACAAATGAAATGGCAGAGACCTGATTCAGAGAGTAGTACAGAGTATCTCTCGTCAAAGGTCGAGTGCTACAGATTTGACATAGTTGATCACTGGTAGCAGCGGTCAGCTTGGGTTGATGAGTCCCTCTCACCAGGAGAGGACAAAGTAGATGAGGCAGTCCGACGGATCCTACAGAATCAGACATTACCCGCACAAGACTTCTCTGATGCATCCCTCTATGTCCTCGATGACTCAGAAGATGGATTTGCCTTGTTAGACATGTTCCCTTCAAGCCAATCAGGGGATGAGGATGACGAGTCGGACGCAGCTTTTGTCGATTGTTTGGACACCTTTGGCAATCCGACTCCTAAGCAGAACCAGTTGGTGACTACTACCACCGCAGAACCAACCACATCCACCACAAAGCCAGATTCATAGGCAGTTGAGCCAGATTTACCCGACGGTCATACCATTCCCCGAGCTCAAACTGCTACCCCCATCTTGAAGTATTCCTTCCTTGCGAGCTCTCCATAGAAGTTCCCAATCATTTTCAATACTAGCTTGACTGGAGAACAAGAATCTTGCCCGCTAGAGATTCTTGAACGGAACCGCAAGGCCATAGGTTGGAGCATGTCCGATCTTCTTGGGATAAACCTCGCTTTGTTTTCACACCATATTTACCTTGAGGAAGGTGCTAGACCCTCTCGTGAGTTCCAACGTCGACTGAATCCAAACTTACGAGATGTGGTCAAGAAGGAGATTGAAAAGTGGTGTGACACAAGGTTAAATATCCCATCTCTGATTCCAAGTGGGTGGCACCACTTCATGTAGTCCCTAAGAAGGCGGGACTTCAGACAATCATCAACTCGGATGGAGAGGATATTGCGACGCGAGTACCCACATCGTGGCATGTTTATGTGGATAACAGACGCTTGAATGCCACAACGAAAAAAGATAATTTCCCCTTACCATTCACAGACCAGATCCTGGAGAGACTAACATGGAAAGAATTGTTTTATTTTCTAGATGGGTACTCGTGCTACAATCAAGTGGCCATCACTCTTGAGGACCAGGAAAAAACCACATTTACACGTATGTTCGGTATGTACACATTCAGACGCATGCCTTTTGGGTTATGTTGCACCAGGGATTTCCAACAACGCATGGTTGTAGTATTTGTTGAGGTGGTGGGCGATTTCCTGAAGGTATTCATGGATGACTTCTCGATCCACGGTGACTCGTTTGATACTTGTCTATATCATTTGGATCGAGTCCTTAAGAAATGCAGGGAGGTGAATCCGGTGTTCTCTTGGGAGAAGAGCTATTTTATGGTTCAAGAGGGCATTTATGTTGGGGCATGTCATCTCCAAGAGGGGAAGGAGGTTGACCCTGCTGATTTAGCCGAAATTCCTGCAGTCTTAAGTTCCACACAAAGCGGGAACTCAGTCGAAGTGTCGACCACTTAGAAATCCAACTAAAATCAACAATGAACCCACAATAATAAATCAAGCAATGAAAACTAATGTGGAGTCAAATTTATTTTTAACTCTACATAAAAGATGTATAGGTGCAAGTACGTAGAGAGTTCGAACACAGGGAGCAAGGCAGGATAGATCAACAAGTGTGTGTATGTGAGTGTGATGTATTGTCTACACTATGCAATGCAAATGTTTTTGTGGGTTTTTAATTTTAACTATTTTTTTATTTAATTTTTTTTGATTTTGTATTTGATTTTTAATTTTCTGATTTTATATTTTCTTTTTATATTATATATGTATTTTTTAATTTTCTTTTTCAAAATTGGAATATATATATATATACAATATAAGAAAGGAGGTGCTAGGATATTTATAAAAATAGGGAAAATTAGTCAAAAATTAAAAAAAAAATCTTTTCGGTCTTTTTATAATTTTTTACTATTTTTGTGATTTTTGGGTATCTTTCAGAATATTTTTGGTATTTTTAAGAGTTAAAATAAAGGAAACAGTGAATATCAATGCTGGTTGAAAGTAAAATAGGAATGAAAAATATCAAACAGCCACAAAATTTTCCCAAATTAATTTTAAAATAAAGAAAATAAAAAGGGGAACCTATAGTAATTGAGTTTCTATTTTTTTGATTTTTCTACGGTTTTTTAGATTTTTTGAAGTTTTTAAGTGTTTTATAATTTTTAAGGTTTTGGTTTTGAATTTTTTAGTGATTTTTGGACTGACACTAAAAGACAATAAAATAAATAGTAGGTATTTTTTTTAATGTTTCAAAATGTTTTAATATATTTTTGGTATTTTCTAAGATAGACAGTAGCTGAAATGCATGTTTTTGATTTTTAATAAATATTAAAATGCAATAAAATGCAAAATAAAAATGATGGCGTGAAACTACAATGTAGCAGGGGTGATGACCCACAAAATCGGCCCTTTAAGAGTGTGTTTTTAGCACCTCAACATGTCGTAGCAGTCGGGCCGATTTTGGTCATCAAAAGATCAACTCATTTAAAGATATGCAATAATAAATCAAAATGAGATGATCATAATTTATTTTACTTGGCAAGAAACCAAGGTCGAACTCAGGGACACGAGCCTCTCTCGTATTAATCGGATTTCTATTTGTTTAACTAAGCGTAGAGTTGAAGCAATTATAGGTCAAAATCATGCAGACATGACAAGATAATGCATTAAAAATAAACATGCATTTTTTTAAAACATTTTTTATCATGCAAATAAACGGACATGCAAAGCAATGAAAATGTAGTAGAAATATGCCCTAGGTTAATAATGATGAGCAAAAGTAAATATGAGTCAATTTCAGATTTGCTTAAAATGTCAAGATTGATCGATAATGTTAACAAGGCATAAGTTACTAATAAGGGACACATGGCAAATACAATAATACATAAAAATTCAAGTGTCCAAAATGCAAAACTTAATATGCCATTAAGAAGTACATCAAACAAGCTTTCAAATGAGACTGAAATCAACTGAAACGGAAACATGATGCTCAAGATATGCATAAAGGAACGCAAGGGCATAACTGAAAAGAATACATAAAAAGTATCTACAAACAGGTCCCTGGGGGGACTAAAATGCAATTAAAATAAAGACGAGTCCTTCCCTGTAAATTGTCCACAAGCACAGGGGCATTTTTGCAAATGCTGGAAGTCGCGAGGGCAAAGATGCAAAATGCCCAATATGCACGTGGACTGCACATGATCTGGACCTGCTTGCAAATATGGAGAAGTCAGTGGGCTCCTCTGCAAATTTCCCAGGTACGCACATGCCAGGCACGTGCGGCCCAGGCTCGGATGAAGGCTTGGGACCAGCAGAGGTTCGGAGGCGCTTCGGCATAGGCTCGGTACTGGTCAAAGCTCCAGCAGGCTCGGTGGAGGCTAGGGAGAGTCCAAGCCTGAGGCTCGGACGATAGGCTCGGGGAAGCTCTGGATGATGACACGTGGCTGACGAAGGACCATCCGATTGTACCGATCGGATGGCTGCAGTGAGATCCTGGAGTGTCGGCGTGGCGGCATAAGAACCGTTGGATCGTGTGGATCCAACGGTTGATGAACTCGATGGCATGGCCTCCTCTGGACCGTTGGATGGTCACCGGGGGTGGACCATCCAACGGTGACTGCTCTTCTCCCTCGGCCGAAGGCTGGTGGCGCGTTCAAGGCTCCGGCGAAGGGCCTCCATCTCTGCCGCTCTCATCTGGGCACTGTGAACCTCCCTCGAGCTCACGGAAAGATCGTCGATGAAGCTGTGAGCTCGAAGGATGCGTCTGACATCTGGGTTCGGGTCGCCGGAGCTCGGAGTTTGCAGGCGGATGTGACGAAGTATGCTCAGGCGAAGCTCCGGCCATTGACGTATAGGATACCTGCAGGGTTAGAACACATAGCCGAAGTGAGAAAAAGGCGTGTGCGAGCGAAATGAGGTTCCGTGCGGGTGAGGGGAGACGAGGAACCGGAGCTCCATCTCCGGTGGTCGGAGAGGAGGTGGGTCGGCGGTGTTCGAGGTATGGAAGAACGAAGAAGATGGTCGGAGAGTGTCGCGAGGAAGGGGGATCGATGGTGGAGCTTAGGCGATGATCGTCGGAAGGCGAGGACTAGTCAAGTAGCCCAGAAAATTAAATAAATTTAAAGAAAAACTGCAGAGGAAGAAGAAGAAGCTTACCGGCGATTTGGGGCGGAGCGAAGCTTGGGGGCGAGCTCGAGATTGAGCTCTGGTCGTCGCTGGACGTCGTCAGCTACTCGACGCAGCTCAGGCGGTCGCCAGGAGACGCCGCAACATCGCCATGGTCGGTGATGGATCACACCGGGGGCGACGGTCGTCGTCGCTCGATCCGGCCACCTCCCCCTGTCACTGGGAGGTGGCGGAGGGCTGGGCCGAGCCCCACGTAAAGGTGGATACCGGCGATTGGGCGTGGGACCGGTGTATTTGAAGGGGAAGCTCGGCGGAAGTGGTGGTGGGCGACGTGGGTTTGAGGGCAGCTGAGGGGCGACTGGAAGGGAGTCGTGGGTAGTGGAATGATGCGCGGAGGAGGTGGAAGAATGGGGAAGACCCAGCGGTGGTTATCGAGGGAAGAGGTCCACTGGAGTAGCGGTGAAAAAGGAAAGGGGGAGAGGTGTGCGTGCGCTGGATCGTGGGAGAGAGGAGGTTGATGACGGTCTCCTGACCGTTGGATCTGGAGATCCAATGGTGGAGAGTAATGCGCGAAGGATCGGTGTGGATCAGATCAGGGACGGAGCGATCAGAGGGGTATGAAATCGCCACGTGTCTTCTTGTCGTTGAGGCGCGAACAGGCGGTCATGATGGAATAGAGGGTGGATTGAATGGCTGAGGCGCGATCTTCGAAGAGACGACTGTGATGAAAGATCAGATGTGCGATCCAGCGGTGAACACACCGCCACGTGGCGTGAGGGAAGAGCGGCGGCAACGAGCGGTGGAGATTAAGGGGCGGGGAAGATCAGACGGTAGTGGAGAATAGTAGGCGTGGACGTGCTCTGGTCGTTGGATCAGAAAGGTGATCCGACGGTTGGTGATGGATGCGGAAAAGACAAGGGTCGCGGGCCACGTGGCGCCCCCAGAACGGGCCACGTGGCCCAACCAGATTGTTCCGTTGGTATTTTTGATTTTTGAGGCATATAATGGCCGAATTTGAGAAAACTCAAAACATGAAAGTTGTAGATCTTGACGAGATCTACAAGTTTCATGTTGACCAAAACTGGAAAAGAGATCAAACAAAGGCTCGAAATATTTTTGAAGGTATTTTTAAGTCTAAAAATACCACGAAATTTTGCTTTGTCATTTTTTTGTGATTTTTAATTTATTTAGGACTCTGCTAATTATAGGACATTAACATGGTTTTATTGACAAAATTTTAAGCAAGGGGGTTAATTATAGGAAATAAAGATGATGAAACCGAGGTTCATCACCCCCCTATACTTAAACTATGCTCGTCCTCGAGCTTCAAAAAGAATGACTAAGTTGGATTAACCCCCTCGTGCATGTGAATACAGGATCCAATCTGATCAAGTCGACTCGACTTTAGAGATCCAAAATTCTAGAGTTCAACCCAGCCTTAATCAAGAGGCTTCCAATTCCTCTACTTCTCTAGACTCTCTCTGATGTACATAAAAACTAAAGGATATGAGTTTTAGTGTTGACTGCAATTTCAAGAGTAGAGTCAATTCGTCACCCAAAAGTATTAGTCTGAGAAAATCTCCTAAGGACCCAATCCTCAGCACTAGGGAATAAATCGAATCTTGCATTCAGTCCACTGTCTCCTTAGTTGTCATACTTTAGAAAATGTAGATGGCAGGCCAGAAATGGAGGGCATGGGATTGTGTCAATTCTTCTCTCCCTCTCATTGGAACAAGGATTCTCTCTAGTGCCTTTTACGCAACACATTTTTTTGGTGTTGATCAGTGCGTCCGTCAAGAGAAGTTGGAGCCGTCTGCACTTGTTTTCCTGGGAGTACACCGGGGTGTGTCTCTTTTGAGTACCTATCGTACCTTCGACACCTAGACTTGTAGCATTTACGATGCAGAGCCCTTTTTTGGTGCAAGCCCGACTCCTGGTCCTAATAGCGGTGGTCCAAGTGGACACTTTGAAAAGTTTGGGAGCGCTCGCCTTTGGTGGAAGCTCTTTGATATGTAACTTTGTGGAATGAGAGCTTTTCTTTGAATTTCATTGAATTGTATAGTTTGTGGCTAGCTCCACTGCTTTTACCAAAAGTTGGCGCACACTGATCAACAATTTTTTATTTATTTCACACCCTGGCACTTAGGTCAATATCAAGAGATTAGTATAAGAATCAAGTTCTCATACTGGCTAATATTGCTGACACTCAGGTTTCATGAAGCCTCCAAAGATTTTATCCCATCCTCGAGCATCATTAGATCAAATCCAAACTCGACTTCCTCATCCCAATCCCTCAGGTGAAAAATCAACTTATCTCATCAAAAACCGCAGTCGTGTATGTGATGTGCTGATCATATTTTATGTCTGAGACTAAGCATGGAATATAGCATGCAAATCTAGGAACTTAGAGGAATGTGGATGATTAAGTCTAAGACCCTGATGGCTAAGGCTGGTTAACCTAAAATCTCAAAGACTTCAAAAAGCTAAGTCTCCTTGACCAATTCAGATCCTGGGTGAAAGTGAAAGTGTAGAGGACTAATCCAACTTCTTCATTAAGACACACATTTTTTTCTTTTTCTTTTTTTCTTTTTTTTTCTTTTTTTTGAACTTCAAGAGATATTACAACTGCCTAAACTCAATTAAGTAGCTACAATTCAGCCAGTATGGATGTAAGTACAGGCCGAAGCCCGTTGCTTGAGGACGGGGACTTACGCGATGTCCTCTAAACCATCCAATCTGCTAAGGGCGAACCCTCACTGAACGCGACTTTCTTAATTGGGCTTAGTGGTCACTAATAACTCCTAAAGGGTTTTTAGGATTTTTCTCATTTTTATGGATTTTAATTAGAGAGTTAAAACACAAGTTAGACTCAACTTTCCTTGAAAAGAGAAGGCGATTATTCAAAACCATGTCACAAAAATAAAAAGATTTTCAAAACATTTTCAAAAATCATTTTCGAAAATATTTTTATAAAAATAGCGTAACATAATATCGAAAAGCCGCGAAATCATTTGAGTCCTCTTAGTTCAAAGAATTTTACCTTAGCCAAAAAGTTTTTAATTTTTCAAAATTTTCAGATTATAGCTAAAGTAAATATACGGTATATACGGTATACCCCCCTATACTTAAACTTTGCTATGTCCTCATAGCACTAGATGTTACAAGTACATAGGTCCATTTAAGTATATAGGAATATACTGGATCTAAGAGGGGCTCCCCCTATACTTAGGTTAGAAATAACCTAAGCATAAAGGCAAGAAAAGATGAGTAGAGAAAAATCACGGGGGCTCGGGTCCCCCCTATACTTAGGCTGAGATTAGCCTAAGTATAAAGATGGGAATTGATGTTGGAAGGGACCCAAGATGAACGAAGAAGAGGAATGAATCTACACAATGAGCGGTTGAATCTTCGGAGATGAAATGGAGTGACTAAGGTTCTAGGGTGTGTGTCGCAACAATGGCTCGGTTCAAGTAAGCAAACACCCTTAGTTTCACCAACTCACACATGAAACCAACCGAAGTTGGTTGATTATCTTGTCGGTTTTATTGGAGATAAAACGTTAGATAATTACGCTGAGAAAAAATGTGAAATGAAAATCAAGGCGTATGCGCGGGTGTTGCTCTCCCAAAACCGAATTTTACTCCATTTTTGGTTGACTTGCAATTAACAGTCCCAATTTTATTTTAAATTATCACTGAATTAAGGTTAGCACATCAATCAGAAAATCATCGTCTACCGTTCATTCCATTTTCCATTAATCCTAGGTGATCAATCTAGGAAATGAAAGCCGTGAAAACATGTATTCGATGAAGAAAAACGCGATCTAGGCTAAGCGAGAAATCATGCAGTGATTTGACGATAAATCCGCGAAAAAACTGGGGCCGTTTTGAAAACCAAATCCAACATGTATGCAAGTCGAAAAAGCCGCACCTAATCATGCATCTATTAGCGGTGATTGATCTTCATTAATTTTTGCTAAATGATGCGAGATTATGTGCGTATAGAAATTAGTGTGTCCTACCTACGATCAAGCACGTAAAAATATGGAAAAATTAAAATGAGCTCGGAGAGCCGCGTGCCTATCCTAGGTCGACACTCAAGTGGGGATGATCCCCACACAACCATGATCGTTCGATTACACACGCGAGTCTTCGATCGAAGACCGCTGTAAAATACGAATTATTATAAAAATGAAATGCAACACAAAACATGCGAGACATTTTTTTTCCTTATTTGCTCCAAGCATGCTCCTGCGGCTCCTCGCAGCGGGGAACGTCCTGCTCCTCGCCTCCTTGATCCATCAAGGGCCCTGCCACAGAAACAATAGTTAGATATCAAATAAGAAAGAAAAAAAATTTATATGCAAAATATGTGATTATTTAACCTATAAAAAGGAACACTAAATTAAACAAACAAAAATCCAAAAAAAATATAAGAAATGAGCCGTGTCCCCGGCAACGGCGCCATTTGATGACCCGCAAAATCGGTCCTTTAAGAGTGCGTTTTTAGCACCTCAACATGTCGTAGCAGTCGGGCCGATTTTGGTCATCAAAAGATCAACTCATTTAAAGATATGCAATAATAAATCAAAATGAGATGATCGTAATTTATTTTACTTGGCAAGAAACCAAGGTCGAACTCAGGGACACGAGCCTCTCTCGTATTAATCGGATTTCTATTTGTTTAACTAAGCATAGAGTTGAAGCAATTATAGGTCAAAATCATGCAGACATGACAAGATAATGCATTAAAATAAACATGCATTTTTTTAAAACATTTTTTTATCATGCAAATAAATGGACATGCAAAGCGATGAAAATGTAGTAGAAATATGCCCTAGGAATGATGAGCAAAAGTAAATATGAGTCAATTTTAGATTTGCTTAAAATGTCAAGCTTGATCGATAATGTTAACAAGGCATAAGTTACTAATAAGGGACACATGGCAAATACAATAATACGTAAAAATTCAAGTGTCCAAAATGCAAAACTTAATATGCCATTAAGAAGTACATCAAACAAGCTTTCAAATGAGACTGAAATCAACTGAAACGGAAATATGATGCTCAAGATATGCATAAAGGAACGCAAGGGCATAACTGAAAAGAAAACATAAAAAGTATCTATAAACAGGTCCCTGGGAGGGACTAAAATGCAATTAAAATAAAGACGAGTCCTTCCTTGTAAATTGTCCACAAGCACAGGGGCATTTTTTGCAAATGCTGGAAGTCGCGAGGGCAAAGATGCAAAATGCCCAATATGCACGTGGATTGCACATGATCTGGACCTGCTTGCAAATATAGAGAAGTCAGTGGGCTCCTCTGCAAATTTCCCAGGTACGCACGTGCCAGGCACGTGCGGCCCAGGCTCGGATGAAGGCTTGGGACCAGCAGAGGTTCGGAGGCGCTTCGGCATAGGCTCGGTACTGGTCGAAGCTCCAGCAGGCTCGGTGGAGGCTAGGGAGAGTCCAAGCCTGAGGCTCGGACGATAGGCTCGGGGAAGGACACGTGGCTGACGAAGGACCATCCGATTGTACCGATCGGATGGCTGCAGTGAGATCCTGGAGTGTCGACGTGGTGGCATAAGAACCGTTGGATCGTGTGGATCCAACGGTTGATGAACTCGATGGCATGGCCTCCTCTGAACCGTTGGATGGTCACCGGGGGTGGACCATCCAACGGTGACTGCTCTTCTCCCTCGGCTGAAGGCTGGTGGCGTGTTCAAGGCTCCGGCGAAGGGCCTCCATCTCCGCCGCTCTCATCTGGGCATTGTGAACCTCCCTCGAGCTCACGGAAAGATCGTCGATGAAGCTGTGAGCTCGAGGGATGCGTCTGACATCTGGGTTCGGGTCGCCGGAGCTCGGAGTTTGCAGGCGGATGTGACGAAGTATGCTCAGGCGAAGCTCCGGCCATTGACGTATAGGATACCTGCAGGGTTAGAACACATAGCCGAAGCGAGAAAAAGGCGTGTGCGAGCGAAATGAGGTTCCGTGCGGGTGAGGGGAGACGAGGAACCGGAGCTCCATCTCCGGTGGTCAGAGAGGAGGTGGGTCGGCGGTGTTCGTGGTATGGAAGAACGAAGAAGATGGTCGGAGAGTGTCGCGAGGAAGGGGGATCGATGGTGGAGCTTAGGCGATGATCGTCGGAAGGCAAGGACTAGTCAAGTAGCCCAGAAAATTAAATAAATTTAAAGAAAAAATGCAGAGGAAGAAGAAGAAGCTTACCGACGATTTGGGGCGGAGCGAAGCTTGGGGGCGAGCTCGAGATTGAGCTCTGGTCGTTGCTGGACGTCGTCAGCTACTCGACGCAGCTCAGGCGGTCGCCAGGAGATGCCGCGACATCGCCATGGTCGGCGATGGATCACACCGGGGGCGACGGTCGTCGTCGCTCGATCCGGCCACCTCCCCCTGTCACTGGGAGGTGGCGGAGGGCTGGGCCGAGCCCCACGTAAAGGTGGATACCGGCGATTGGGCGTGGGACCGGTGTATTTGAAGGGGAAGCTCGGCGGAAGTGGTGGTGGGCGACGTGGGTTTGAGGGCAGCTGAGGGGCGACTGGAAGGGATTCGTGGGTAGTGGAATGATGCGCGGAGGAGGTGGAGGAATGGGGAAGACCCAGCGGTGGTTATCGAGGGAAGAGGTCCACTGGAGTAGCGGTGAAAAAGGAAAGGGGGAGAGGTGTGCGTGCGCTGGATCGTGGGAGAGAGGAGGTTGATGACGGTCTCCTGACCGTTGGATCTGGAGATCCAACGGTGGAGAGTAATGCGCGAAGGATCGGTGTGGATCAGATCAGGGACGGAGCGATCAAAGGGGTATGAAATCGCCACGTGTCTTCTTGTCGTTGAGGCGCGAACAGGCGGTCACGATGGAATAGAGGGTGGATTGAATGGCTGAGGCGCGATCTTCGAAGAGACGGCTGTGATGAAAGATCAGATGTGCGATCCAGCGGTGAACACACCGCCACGTGGCGTGAGGGAAGAGCGGCGGCAACGAGCGGTGGAGATTAAGGGGCGGGGAAGATCAGACGGTAGTGGAGAATAGTAGGCGTGGACGTGCTCTGGCCGTTGGATCAGAAAGGTGATCCGACGGTTGGTGATGGATGCGGAAAAGACAAGGGTCGCGGGCCACGTGGCGCCCCCAGAACGGGCCACGTGGCCCAACCAGATTGTTCCGTTGGTATTTTTGATTTTTGAGGCATATAATGGCCGAATTTGAGAAAACTCAAAACATGAAAGTTGTAGTTTCATGTTGACCAAAACTGGAAAAGAGATCAAACAAAGGCCCGAAATATTTTTGAAGGTATTTTTAAGTCTAAAAATACCACGAATTTTTGCTTTGTCATTTTTTTGTGATTTTTAATTTATTTAGGACTTTGCTAATTATAGGACATTAACAGGGTTTTATTGACAAAACTTTAAGCAAGGGGTTAATTATAGGAAATAAAGATGATGAAACCGAGGTTCATCAAGGGGTCTAAGTTGATTTTTGTGGAATTTTTGCGGTTTTAATGATGCACTAAATAAATAAGACAAGCACACAAAAATGCTAAGCCTGGCAGGGGTATATATGCAAATAGGCAAAGTATCCAGAGCACAGTTGCAATCTTCACACAAACTTTATAGCGAAATAAAAAGTCTCTGGACGAATCAAAAATACCCAAACACACAAGGGCTTCCCCGCAAAAACACCAAGCGCACGTGCGCAAGCACGCGCGCCTGGTAGGGGCACGGATGTAATTTACGAAACATGCAGGGCAAATTTGCAAAATTTCCAGAAATTTTACAAATGTAATAAAAAGTTCATATGCTAAACATAAATAACACAAAACCCTAGGGGCCTCTGCGCAAAAATGCCAAGTCACGTGCGTAAAGCACGTGACCTGGCAGGGACCCAGAAGTGATATCCTAAACCCTCGGGGGTGATGTTGCAAATTTTACACAAAACTAATAACGCCAAAGGAATTTTTAAAAACTATTTAATAAATAAACAAAATTACGAGGGTTTGATTGCAAAATACCCCCGCAGGCGCTGATGGACGGCTGCTATTGATTCACTTAAACGCGTGTCGTCGATCCGCGCCGCAATACCCCTTCGATCTGTACGGTCAGGATTAGATGAGGCTCGATGATCCGACGGCTGACATCATGCTCGATCCAAGGGCTGCTGTAGCGCTGGAAGATCAGGCCTGATCCGACGGTTGCGGAGGCAAGTGGACGAACGGGGAAGAACACCGCCGCAGCGAGGTTTCTCCGGCTCGATCCTCTTTCTCCGACGGTCCTTTTTGCTTCAAAATGGCCCAATCTCCTCCTGCAAGTCTTCTCTGATGATTGGTGGCCTCAAAAGTCGCCGATGACCCCTGGAGCTCTCCTACGACATCGACGTCGAGGAAGCCTCCAAGAAGCTCCGGTGAGAATCAAAATAGCCTCCAGATACCTTGTTTGCTGCAATGACCTGCAGGAAACGTTAAGGGGGGTGAGGGCAAAAGAGGAGGAGCTCACCGGAGGTAGCTCCGGTGAGGGGATGACGGTGGCGAATGGGTGGTTTTCAATCGAAATGGAGGGTGGTCTAAGGAAGATAATGCTACTGGAATGAAAATATGCAAGAGAAAACGAATAAAAACACGGACCTCAAGGGAGAACTCCCGAGGTTGAACCTCATGGCGGCGCAGCCGCCAGAGATAATGGAACGCACCGCTGGGGAACGAGTTACACCTTGACGAGGTGCTGGGATCAACCCCCTGTCACTGGGGATCCCAAGCGAGCACTCGGAGGTCTCGGCCTTGGCCCAAAAGCGGTTCAAAAGGCAATGGAAGGTGACGGGCATGTTTTGAAAGATGGCGGAGGGGCGTGAAAGACGAGGAAGAAACGGGCGTCACAACGATGCAATGCCCGAAAAAACCTAATGGCGTGTAAGATGGATTGTTAATGCACAAGTTTGCAGAAGAAAGCGATCATATTTGGTGAAAGGGGCGACCTCGATAAATCCGAGAAGCGGGGTCAAAAGTCGTTCTGACACAGGCTAAGGGAGTAGGTCAGACAGTTGACCGGGGTCAACTGTCAGACCAACCCGGTTGG
Source organism: Ottelia alismoides (assembly GCA_037367405.1). Lineage (NCBI taxonomy): Eukaryota > Viridiplantae > Streptophyta > Magnoliopsida > Alismatales > Hydrocharitaceae > Ottelia > Ottelia alismoides. The sequence continues at coordinate 181,233 of JAZKJV010008800.1, forward strand.
TCCACGTGGACCAACCAGGAAAAATACATTAAAAATTCATTTTAAAATAGTAATTGTTATTATATTATTTAGGTTATTAAATAAAAAATGTTTGTAATTTTATAAACTATTTTATGGTAATTTTTATTTGTTTTTAGGAGGTATAATTTTATAAGTTTCCTTTATGCCCTTTATAGGTATAATACCTATATATTTTATTAATTGATTTTTCTTTTGTGTATTTTAATTTTATTCTTTTTATTTATTATTTTATATATTTGTAAGATACTTTTATACACATAAAGAAATTTTTATTTTATTTTTCTGAATTGTTTTGTATATTTAATAAAATATAAGTATGTATTGTATAGGTATATCTATAGGTATAATTCCTATGTATTCTATATACATATATTTTATTTTGAATTTCTTTTGAGTTTCATCCTGATTTTAATACACATATATATTATAAGTAACATGTACAAGATTATAAAAATATAAAATTATAAAAGTAATTAATAAAGAATAAATTGAATATTTTATTCTGTACACTTATACAATGGGGGGGTCCAAAACTCAACTTTCAAACCGTAGCTCCGCCAAATGCGAAACCACCGCCATTAAATAGCTTATTTTTAACTATATACAATTAAAGGTGAGTTTGCTGCATTTGGAGTTTTCATTTGTGAGATACGGGTCTGGGAAGTTGGGATTCTGGATTTTTATTCAGACCATAACTTTTTATCTGTACATTATTTTTGAATGAAATCAATTTTATATTTTTCTATATAAAATTATCTACAACCCGTTGCCTTGCCGCTTGGCCACGCCCCATTTATATTAAAAAATGAGCAAATAAACACTAATCTAATTTTAGTAATTATGGGCCATTCGTCAATTACGGATTTAATAATCCCATATAAAAAAAACTTTCGTGTACAAAGTTTCTTTATTTGAGGTATAAAAAGTGGAACCAAAAATAGGTACCATAATGAATAAAGAATGAATAGAAAAACATTGTATTCTGGCCCTTATCTCCCCCTACTTTATTCATGGTCGACCTATTCATCAAGATGCCTAGGTCTCGAAGTTTCGGGTCATAAAATATTTACAATATTTTATTCTTGTTCTTTTCTTTTATTTATTCTATAATTTTGGCTTTAATTACAGTATTTTATACACTATTTACATGCACACGCGTGAATGCTAATATGCTCTAATTAAATGTATTTACATGCATTTACTAGGGTTTTTGAGGCCAAAATGATATAATAAAGATGATGAAATGTGGATTCATCATCCCCCTATACTTTACCTTTGCTAGTCCCTAGCAAACACTTATGCAATAAGTGCAAAAAGAAAAAGAAAGAAAAGAAAAAGAAGAACTTGGATTTAGTTTAATTATCAAACTTGTCTTCACAAAATCAAAGTTTGGAGCTTAAGTCGGACCTTTGGAATTTTAGTGCGGACGGAACCTTAATGAGAACTGAGTTTGAAATCCAACAGTCCTTGAGAATCCCAAAACTCTGTCCAAGTCTCCTCAATAGCCAGGTCAGAAATATCTCACTTCATACGCAAACTCTTACGACTATGAGTCTGACTCGTACAGTGTAAGTGATGGTGGCTCTTCCCAACTAGAATGACAAAGAAACTGACTTCTCCAGTACGACAACCCAATGATTCCCCAATCTAACAACTCCATCCTCGAGGAGCGGGGTATTCCCTTATAAGTTCAAGTGGCAACCAGCTCAAGAGGAGGGGGTGAAGAGAAGAATGGACGGTAGCCAGTGTAGCTACCTATCCTGGGATGCAAGACCAATGTAGTCAAGTCATCCTGCTGCAGGCTCACATATTTGACTTTGAAACTCAAGCTTGCTTATTGGCTTTACAACATTTGTACATACTTTGCAGGCTTTTTCTTTTTGTACATGCCTGAACACATTTTTTTTGAAATACTATTCACAGCAGCATTTACATAAGGAGTTTTTCCTCTTGAGCCAGTAGACTATCCCTATTTTGAAGCTTTATTGCAACCCACACTCTCCTGTCTTTAGAATTCCTCATCACTGGATGGGTTGGGGTGCACTTCCCTCCCTAGAGGAGGACAAGTGTTTCCACTTGTGTGCGTCTCATACTGGCAAATCCAATCCCCTCTCCACTCCAACTGAGTTGAGCCATGTGAAAGGTGCAGGTGTCCAAGTTAGGTCATTATCAACAAGAGTCGTGCGTGTGCTCCGAAATACTCTACTTAGGCAGTCAATAATCTATTGAATCAAGTCCCGTGATCCTCAAAGAATTAAGTCAACTAGACCTGAAGTACCTCAAACCCAGTTCCTATAAGGTTCCTGTTATTAGGTAGATTTTAAGGTCCAATCAAGCTCCAATCTCCAGATTTTACTTAGACTCGTTCAACTATCAAACTCAATCCGAAAAATGCTCATGCTATGCACATGATATGCAGAAAATATTTTTGTGATGCAATTTGCAATATTTTGAACTTTTTATGGATTTTTGAAAAGATGATGATGATGCATATGCATTTTTTGTGTTTTTCAATGAGATTTTTCAAATGTTTTTGGCTTTTAATTTTGCAAATGTTTTTGGAATTTTTGAAAACAAAAAGTTTTTGGCTGAAAACTAGGTGAAAATATGTACACGGGAATGCTTCTTATATCTACAAGAAGTGGATTTTAAGAATTTACAAGGGTAAGTGGTCAATTTTATAGATATGTATATATAATGGAGTTTGGTGTGATGTAAGTATTCCTCAAACTTATTTGACACAATTTTTTCAAACCATTTTTGAAAACTATAGTCCAAGATAACAGTATATATAGATTTTTCAAAACATTTTTGCAACCATTTTTCAAACCATGTGCAAATCATTTTTCAAACATTTTACATCACACAAAGAAACAAAATTTTACAAACAACACATTTTTACACAGATTGAAAACATGTAACAAAATATTTTCAAAATAGTTTTCAATGGATTTTTCATAAGGATTTTCAAACTATTTTTTAGACATTTTGCAAAAAAACATTTTCACCTGATTTATTGATCAGTAGTTTACAAAAAGAATTTGAGGAATAATCACATCATTTTATTAAGGTTTTTAATGAATTTTAAAGAATCATTAGCCATATTATTAGGAAAATACGAAAGTTCGAGTTATGGTTAAAGTATATACGTAGTATATACGACCTCCCTATACTTAACTTGAGCTATATCCTCATAGATCGGAGAGAAAAGAGAAGACATAACTCGTACTAAGTATAGGCAAATCTAAAGAATAAATAAATAAGAGATGAATGAACGAATGAGAAGTCGACCGTCCCCCCTATACTTAGGATCAAATAATCCTAAGTATAGCAGACTGTACACAACGCAGGGAGGGTCAAGGGTGGGAATGAACGGATTGTACTCAGATTGTCTCCCCCTATACTTAGGGTAAGATATCCCTAAGTATAGACAAGAAGAGGAGACAATGGAGAGGATCGAAAAGAATAGAACAACTCAGGGTGCACACCCCCCTATACTTAGGACAAAGTACGTCCTAAGTATGGAAAACTGTCTACAAGGGGCGACACCTTTTAGGTAGATGAAGAAGATAGAGAAGAAAAAGAAGAAAAGAAGAAAAGAGATCTGAAGATGGAAGAAGAGATCATAGGATATACACATCGCTCCCCCTATACTTAGGGTAAAAGAAGCCCTAAGTATAGGCAACAATAGGAGTGATGACACAGAACGATGAAAGAACACTCGGCTCATCCACCCCTCCTATACTTGGGACAAATTACGTCCTAAGTAAGGCAAACACGAGAATGGGTGGATGAGCAATACGGGAGAGACAGAGATGAACAAAGGAGAATGTACAATAGAGGTGGATGTACATATGATCAAGAAGGCCGAAAGCTAACCTTCTTGTGAGACCGTTGAGGGATAGATCTGGTGTGGTGTATGTCGACATCGGGGTCCACAGTGGACAGAAGCCGATCAGGGTCGACACGGTGAAGGCCCTCAGTGGAATCAAATCGGAAAGGGACGAACTGATCAATGGAAGCAGTATGGCTAGGTTCTCCCTTGGTGGTCCTATGGTGTGAAGGCACAGACTGGTGAGTGGAAGAAATGTGGTCAGGTTTGTCCTTGGAAGTCTCGCAGATATCAAAGTGGAATGGGACAAACTCATCATCCTCGGAAGAAGTGTAATCGGAGTCGTCCTGCGAGGTCTCGTCCAGGTCAAAATCAAAAGGAACGAAGTCATCAGTGGAAGTATACGAACTCTGTTCGTCCTCAAGACTCTCACCTGAATCCTTGTCTTCAACAAGAGGCCTGAATTTATCAAAATAAATGGCAGCATCATAACCGACCTCAATCATCTTTACTTGTGAGTGACCAGGAACGGACTTATCAGTAGTAGTCAAACGAGGTCCGTCCTGTCTAGTCTTGGTATCTGCCCTTCGCTCAATTGGATCAATCACGCAAATACTTTGGATTTCATCAACACATCGCCACACATCAGGAGGAGGAACTGCGAGGTCTATGCTTTCTGATTTCCTCCCCTTTCGGGGGATCCGTCGGGTCTCATCAAGTTTCGCTAGGCAAACATCTCTAATATTATCAGATCGGTCACAGGCCTCAGAGTCAGCTATAATCGGTGAGGGTGCATCAGGTGCAGGTCTCTGGTCCACTGTGGGTGCGGTGATTGACACTTCGCTCTCGTCAACAGGACGGAAGCGAATCTCTCCTGATCCATAGTCGATAACGACCCTTGTAGAGGCGAGGAATGGTCGTCCCAGGATGATTGGAGACGGCTCCCCTGTGGAGGTCTCCATGGGCAACACGACAAAATCAACATGGTGGCTCATGCCCTGAATAGTAATGACGGCGTTTTCAAGGATACCCTTCGGCCTCTTAATAGATCCATCAGCAAACTATACGGTCATCCTGGTTTTCTTGAGAGGCCCTAAGTGAAGAGACTATACCAACGAGAAGGGTAATATACTAATAGATGCACCGTCGTCCAGGAGAGTGTGATCACAAGTATAGTCAGAGATGGAGCAAATGATGAAAGGGGTAGTTGTGTTCTTCTTTCTGGGGATGGGACGATGAGTGATGGCGTGGGCAGTGGCCATGGTCAGAATGTGACACTCAGATCTGCTCCTCCGCTTTCTCTTCTTGGAAAGAGGAGCAGATAATTGGGTCATGGCCTGTTGAAGTGGGGCACGGATAATCTCATGAATAGTAGCCACTACTTCAGGTTCAGATAGCATTTTTTTGAATTTTTGGACTTCCTCCATATAAGGGAGGAAGTCGAAATCAGCATATACACGAGGCGTGCCAAGAGCAGTCTGTACAGCGGCATCCTCGGGGTCAAAGGTGGGACGGGGTGTGAGAGGTTGTGTGGTCAAAGGATCTGGCAAGTGGGCACTCTCCTCACAGTATGAATCAACCAAAGGTCTCCCGAACTCTTTTTGGATTTTTAATTTTTTCTCATTTTTTGTATTTTTGGCGATTGCAAGCTCCCATAATCACCGACAAGTAAATCTGTATCCCCGGCGAAAGGAGCATTAATCTGATTATTCCTCAAGATAGCAAGATTATCATTCATCAAATCAATGCGCACTATCATCTGGTTCAAGATATCACTCACAGAGATCGAGGGAGGTGACTCCAACAGGTCAGACTCGGGTGGATGTGAAGGTGGAGGTGGATAATATACAGGCAGAGGTGGAGGTGGGTAAAAGTCCGAGGTTTGATACTGTGGCTGAGGTGGGTATGTACAAAAATCAAAAAAAGTTGGAGGTGGATCCTCCTGGTAAAAGGGAGGTGGACCGGCTGGAGTGAACGAGTGATCCGCAAAGTTCGGATAAAAAGCGCTCCAGGGGTCCATCTCGAAATCAAAAGGAAATGATTCGGGGGAACACGACGGTCAAGTCAAGAGAGTGAAGAGGAAGGCGCAAGTGCGCAAAAGCAATCTAGGACACACACAAAACAATCACAAACAAAAATGAAAATAAATCAAACCCTCAATTCACCTACTCAACTCGGTAGAGACCGCAAAGAGCGGTCTTTTTCTCTTGTCTGTTTTAGAGTTAGGTGAGAAGTCCAAAAGTTGCACACACACTTAAGGGCTGGAATGGGATTTGGGCACTAATCCTTAGCGTGTGCGCGAGCAAGTAAAAGCGAAGACAATGAGGGGATTACTCGCCCCAAGACAAGATTTTCTTTTTGATTGATTTTAGGGTCGAACAAAATTAGCAGTCCCAATTTTATTGATTATCACTTTTTTCGATTTTAATAAAAATGCACAAGCCTAACGAGGAGTCAATTCCTTTAAGCACCTAGGTTGGCAAAAATCAGAGGGAGAGTCGGAAAAGCAATGCAAGCGACAAATCAATGATGAATGCTAAAGAGAAATGCTTACCTTGCCTCCAGCACTCTACATGCAAAGATGCTCAACAGAATTGAAACTTATCTATATGTAAATGCAACCGATGAAATCACCCTAAGTTTCAGAAATTGCTATTAGCGGGAAGCACCACAAGTCGGTCACCGATCCTCAATCCAAGAGTCCGGTCTAGGCTCACCCCTCCTCCTCTCGACAAATCGAGTTCAGGAGAAGCGCTTGGCAGGGTGAGCTCGCGGCGCGACGGCTCGAAGATAGTGAATCAACTGTTTAAATTTGACTAAGTCCAAACGATACTATAGGAGCATGCAAGGGTGATTAATGTGTTTGGCCTTAATCTATCGCAAACAACCCCTAAAACTAGGGGCTCAATCACACAAAAGAAAGGAAACAAAATCGAAAAACAAATAAAAAGAAGCGATGAAAAACATGTAAAAGCCGCGACGAGCCCCCAAGTGAACAATCACTTGGAAATTAGGCCCGAAAGTCCAAATGTCCGGGGGTACCTGTATTATTATAATAATAGGTCTCTCTCTCAGAAATTAGTCAAGATAAATACAATAAAAGAAAATGCAAGTAAAGTAGAGCTCGGTCTTCAAAATATCTCTTCTCGTCTCCTCGGTGCTAGGCGGGCTAGAGCTGACTTCACGTGGGAGCGTCGGTGCCTCGGGTGATGCGCCTCCCTCGGTCCGCGTTACCTCGCACAAAATCGACAAGAGAGGGGGTTAGACAGCTCAACAATATATATCAAATAAAAAACAAAAATAGAAATGCAAAAATATAGACAAGTATCACAATCACAAAGCAAAAATGATCTACGCGCTGTTGCTCCTCGGCAACGGCGCCATTTGATTTAGCCGAAATTCCTGCGGTCTTAAGTTCCACACAAAGCGGGAACTCAGTCGAAGTGTCGACCACTCAGAAATCCAACTAAAATCAACAATGAACCCACAATAATAAATCAAGCAATGAAAACTAATGTGGAGTCAATTTTATTTTTAACTCTACATAAAAGATGTATAGGTGCAAGTATGTAGAGAGTCCGAACACATGGAGCAAGGTAGGATAGATCAACAAGTGTGTGTATGTGAGTGTGATGTATTGTCTACACTATGCAATGCAAATGTTTTTGTGGGTTTTAAATTTTTAATTATTTTTTAATTATTTTTTATTTTGTATTTTAATTTTTAATTTTCTGATTTTATATTTTCTTTTTATATTTTATATATTTTTTTAATTTTCTTTTTCAATATTGGAATATATATACAATATAAGAAAGGAGGTGCTAGGATATTTATAAAAATAGGGAAAATTAGTCGAAATTAGGAAATAAAATCTTTTTGGTCTTTTTATAATTTTTTACTGTTTTTGTGATTTTTGGGTATTTTTCAGAATATTTTTTGTATTTTTAAGAGTCAAAATAAAGGAAACAGTGAATATCAATGCTTGTTGAAAGTAAAATAGGAATGAAAAATATCAAACAACCACAAAATTTTCCCAAATTAATTTTAAAATAAAGAAACAAAAAGAGGAACCTATATGAATTGAGTTTCTATTTTTTGAATTTTCTACGGTTTTTTAGATTTTTTGAAGTTTTTAAGTGTTTTATAATTTTTAAGGTTTTGGTTTTGAATTTTTTAGTGATTTTTGGACTGACACTAAAAGACAATAAAATAGACAGTAGGTAATTTGTTTTTGAATTTTTCAAAATGTTTTAGTCTTTTTTTAGTATTTTCTAAGATAGACAGTAGCTGAAATGCATATTTTTGATTTTTAATAAATATTAAAATGCAATAAAATGTAAAATAAAAATGATGGCATGAATCTACAATGTAGCATGAGTCTAAGTTGATTTTTGTGGAATTTTTGAGGTTTTAATGATGTACTAGATAAATAAGACAAGCACACAAAAATGCTAAGCCTGGCAGGGGTATATATGCAAATAGGCAAAGTATCCAGGGCACAGTTGCAATCTTTACACAAACTTTATAGCGAAATAAAAAGTCTCTGGACGAATCACAAACACGCAAGGGCTTCCCCGCAAAAACACCAAGTGCACGTGCGCAAGCACGCGTGCCTAGTAGGGGCACAGATGTAATTTACGAAACATGCTGGGCAAATTTGCAAAATTTCCAGAAAGTTTACAACTGTAATAAAAAGTTCATGTGCTAAACATAAATAACACAAAACCCCAGGGGCCTCTGCACAAAAATGCCAAGTCACGTGCGTAAAGCACGTGACCTGGCAGGGACCCAGAAGTGATATCCTAAACCCTCGGGGGTGATGTTGCAAATTTTACACAAAACTAATAACGCCAAAGGAATTTTTAAAAACTATTTAATAAATAAACAAAATTACGAGGGTTTGATTGCAAAATACCCCCGCAGGCGCTGATGGACGGCTGCTATTGATTCACTTAAACGCGTGTCGTCGATCCGCGCTGCAATACCCCTTCGATCTGTACGGTCAGGATTAGATGAGGCTCGATGATCCGACGGCTGACATCATGCTCGATCCAAGGGCTGCTGTAGCGCTGGAAGATTAGGCCTGATCCGACGGTTGCGGAGGCAAGTGGACGAACGGGGAAGAACACCGCCGCAGCGAGGTTTCTCCGGCTCGATCCTCTTTCTCCGACGGTCCTTTTTGCTTCAAAATGGCCCAATCTCCTCCTGCAAGTCTTCTCTGATGATTGGTGGCCTCAAAAGTCGCCGATGACCCCTGGAGCTCTCCTACGACATCGACGTCGAGGAAGCCTCCAAGAAGCTCCGGCGAGAATCAAAATAGCCTCCAGATACCTTGTTTGCCGCAATGACCTGCAAGAAACGTTAAGGGGGGCGAGGGCAAAATACCTCTCCCCTCCTGGCTGCGAGAGAAGGCAGAAAGCGAAAGAGGAGGAGCTCACCAAAGCTAGCTCCGGTGAGGGGATGACGGTGGCGAATGGGTGGTTTTCAATTGAAATGGAGGGTGGTCTAAGGAAGATAATGCTACTGGAATGAAAATACGCAAGAGAAAACGAATAAAAACACGGACCTCAAGGGAGAACTCCCGAGGTTGAACCTCATGGCGGCGCAGCCGCCAGAGATAATGGAACGCGCCGCTGGGGCGCGAGTTACACCTCGACGAGGTGCTGGGATCAACCCCCTATCACCGGGGATCCCAAGCGAGCACTCGGAGGTCTCGGCCTTGGCCCAAAAGCGGTTCAAAAGGCAATGGAAGGTGACGGGCATGTTTTGAAAGATGGCGGAGGGGCGTGAAAGACGAGGAAGAAACGAGCGTCACAGCGATTTGTTAATGCACAAGTTTGCAGAAGAAGGCGATCAGATTTGGTGAAAGGGGTGACCTCGATAAATTCGAGAAGTGGGGTCAAAAGTCGTTCTGACACAGGCTAAGGGAGTAGGTCAGACAGTTGACCGGGGTCAACTATCAGACCAACCTGGTTGGTCCACGTGGACCAACCAGGAAAAATCCCTTAAAAATTCATTTTAAAATAGTAATTGTTATTATTTTATTTAGGTTATTAAATAAAAATGTTTGTAATTTTATAAACTATTTTATGGTAATTTTTATTTATTTTTAGGAGGTATAATTTTATAAGTTTCCTTTTATGCCCTTTATAGGTATAATACCTATATATTTTATTAATTGATTTTTCTTTTGTGTATTTTAATTTTATTCTTTTTATTTATTATTTTATATATTTGTAAGATACTTTTATACACATAAAGAAATTTTTTATTTTATTTTTCTGAATTGTTTTGTATATTTAATAAAAGGGAAAAGGAAAGCTACACCGGGGGGTGCTGCCAACTAGCTACACCCGACTATTTTTCTTATTGGTTTTTGTTTTTTTTTTAAAGAAACTCATGGGGATTTACTTAGTTTATTGTGTGGAATATGTGTTTCAAATTTCATGCAAAACAAACATTCTTAACATGCCCATCTAGATAGGGTCAATTTCAATAATCTTGAGACCGTTAAAATGTGATAGTCTTGATGGAGATGATAGAAGTGTCAAATTTAGTTGAAATTGGTATGATATCATGGTGATATATAGTGATTCAAATCCCCCTAGGTTCCATTTCAAAAATACGAAAAAATCAACGAAAAAAGTGGCCGGGTGCAGCTAGTTAGCTACACCCCCGGGTGCAGCTTCCCCAGCCCCTTAATAAAATATAAGTATGTATTGTATAGGTATATCTATAGGTATAATTCCTATGTATTCTATATACATATATTTTATTTTGAATTTCTTTTGAGTTTCATTCTGATTTTAATACACATATATATTATAAGTAATATGTACAAGATTATAAAAATATAAAATTATAAAAGTAATTAATAAAGAATAAATTGAATATTTTATTTTGTACACTTATACAATGGGGGTCCAAAACTCAACTTTCAAACCGTAGCTCCGCCAAATGCAAAACCACCACCATTAAATAGCTTATTTTTAACTATATACAATTAAAGTGAGTTTGTTGCATTTGGAGTTTTCATTTGTGAGATACAGGTCTGGGAACTTGGGATTCTGGATTTTTATTCAGACCATAACTTTTTATTTGTACATTATTTTTGAATGAAATCAATTTTATATTTTTCTATATAAAATTATCTACAACTTTCATATACAAAGTTTCTTTATTTGAGGTATAAAAAGTGGAATCAAAAATAGGTCCCATAATGAATAAAGAATGAATAGAAAAACATTGTATTCTGGCCCTGATCTCCCCCTACTTTATTCCTGGTCGAACTATCCATCAAGATGCCTAGGTCTCAGGGTTTCGGGTCATAAAATATTTACAATATTTTATTCTTTTTCTTTTCTTTTATTTATTCTATAATTTTGGCTTTAATTACAGTATTTTATACACTATTTACATGCACATGCATGAATGCTAATATGCTCTAATTAAATGTATTTACACGCATTTACTAGGGTTTTTGAGGCCAAAATGATAGAATAAAGATGATGAAATGTGGATTCATCACCTGCCAAGGTGGATGTGATCAAGAAACTTCAACCACCAACCAACATCAAACATGCGCGGTCGTTCCTCAGGCATGTTGGTTTTTACCGTAAATTCATAAAGGACTTTTCAAAGATTGCCCATCGCTAACAAAGATCTTAGGAAAAGATAGAGTTCATCGTAGATCACAGGTGTCTTGAGGCCTTTGAGCTCCTAAAGAGGAATATCATGGATGCTCCTATCCTACATGCCCCAAATTGGTCTCTTCCTTTTGAGATCACGACGAGCACTTCTGACTTTGTAGTTGGGTCCATGTTAGGACAAAGGAGAGAAGGGATTCTATATGTTGTCCACGCAAGCAAAGTACTCGACCAGGCTCAACAAAATTATACCGTCACAGAGAAGGAAATGCTTGTCGTGTTACCTTGGACAAATTCAGGTCTCATCTAAGATCCAAGGTTACCGTGTTCACAGATCACATAACCATCAAGTACCTCATGGAAAAGAAGGATGCGAAGGCACGTCTTCTTAGGTGGATTCTATTACTCCAAGAGTTCGATTTGCAGATCAAGGATAAGACTGGAGTGAAGAATGTGGTGGCTGATCACCTCTCCCGCATAGAGTCACATAGTTCCTCTGAGATTGACCCCATCAAGGACTCCTTCCCCGACGAGCCGATCTGTTTTATCGACACTCTTCCATGGTATGCCAACATGGTGAATTTCTTGGTGTCTAAGATAGTTCCCCATAATTGGCCCAAGAGAAGCATTGATCGACTTAAGTCGGAAACTAGGAAATACCATTAGGAGGATCCGTTCCTTTTCTTCGAAGGTCCGGATTGTGTTTGGCAGAGGTGTATTCCTCAGGAGGAATACATGAGTGTCCCCACCCACTGCCATTCCTTGGAGGTAGGAGGACATCACTCCGGGAAGAGTACTGCTTGGAAAGTGTTTTAGTGTGGTTTGTATTGACCGACCTTATTCTGTGATGCATATGCATTTGTTAGGATGTGTCCAGTATGTCAGAGAATGGGAGGGACCGTCGGTCCCAAAGATGAAAAGCTCATGCAACCAGTCATTATGGTTGATGTTTTTGATGCATGGGGCATAGATTTCATGGGCCCATTCCCTAACAGTCATGGCTATGAGCATATCCTCTTGGCAATTGATTATCTCTCTAAGTGGGTGGAAGCTATCCCTACCCGAGCCACAGATAGCAAGTTTGTCTTTAGGTTCGTGAAAGATCAAATCATTTCACATTTCGGGGTTCCTAAAGGCATCATCTCTGATGGAGGTAGCCACTTTGTTAACAGGGAAACGAAAAAGTTAACAAAGGACTACAACATCGAGCACCGTGGCGCTAGTCCATACCACCCACAATCGAATGGCATGGCTGAGGTGTCGAATAGGGAGATGAAGGGTATTTTGCAGAAGCTAGTCCGCCCTGATAGGAAGAACTGGCCCTAGATTTTGGACCAAGTTCTATGGGCATGCCAGACTGCTTACAAGACCCTGCTTGGAACCTCCCCATTCTGAATGGTTTGTGGAAAGCCATGTCATCTTCCTGCTAAATTGGTACACAAATCTGAATGGGCACTAAAGAAAGTGAACTAGAACACATGAGGGACAACAGACCAGAAAGATGGATTTAAACGAGCTTTTGGAAATTAGAAACAAGGCATATGCTAAAACATTGTCTATAAGGACAGAATCAAGCGTTCGCACGATCAAAATATCAGACATAAGAATTTTGTCCTTGGACAGAAGGTATGGTTATCCAATGCCAGGTTGAAGATCTTTCAAGGCAAGTTGAATTCCAAGTGGACGGGACCATTCATAGTCAGGGAAGTGAACACGAACGACAATGTATGGAATTCATAACTTATAGATGGTGTACGACTGTTCCTTGTAAATGGGCAACTCCTGAAGCATTTTGTAGGATCGGATGAGCAGTTAGCCCGTGTTGAAGAGATCTCATTCATGCGCATCCCAGAATCCAATGATCCACTCTTCGGGAATGCATGAATCATCACTACTCCTACCATTTCCTAGCATTTATTCCCCCACTTTCCTTTATCTTTGTATACTCCCTATCCCCATCGGTACTCATACTCACTCATATCCTATATTTATGCTGACCAAATCGTAAGTATAGGAGGGACCAATGCTTTCCTTGTATGTGTGTGTGTCTGTGTATTCATCCATTTCTCCTCCTAACCTCGGCCGGCCCATTTTTTCTCTTCTTCCTACACTTAGGTTGACCAGAGCCTAAGTATAGAGGGGTAAGTCAACTTCTATACTCTGTGTTATTTTAACTCTTTTACACTTAGCACGAGCTATGTCTTTTTCCTCGCTTCTTGTGCTCTGAGGATATAACACATGCTAAGTATAGGGGACGTGTGTGTGTATATATATATATATTACAAATATATTTTACCTATAGCTCGTTTTTTCGTGTTTTTTATATATATTCCACAATAATTACGGGTGGGTAAAAAACATTCTTTGTAAAATACATGTATACTTTTATTGTATAATACTTGTATAATTTTGTAAAATTCCTGTAAATAACACTTTTATATAATTTATTGTAAAATAGGAGGTGTACTAAAAAAGAAAAAAAGAGTCTTCTTATTTACTCTGCATATACTTGCATTCATAAAAAAATGTCTTGCACATTCATTCATATACATTGCATGTCATCTGCATTTCATTTGCATATATGTCATATGCAAAGTGAAAAGTTAGTGGGTTCTGAACTAAGTTATGAATAGAAGTCGAGGATGGATTTGATTTGACCTTAATCTACCTAATTTCATAGTAACCTTATAGGAACTGGAGTTAAGGTTTTTCAGGTCGAGTGACTTAAATCTTTGAGTCTGCAAGTCTATGTTCACATGTCATCTTGATTGGTCTAAGTAGAGTACTTCATACACATGCAAGATCTTTTAGACAATGACCTAACTTGGACAAGCACCATGCATGTATCTCTTCATTGATGAGATGCTGATGAGACAGAATCCTTTGACTTGGAGTAGCACACGGGTGGAAACATCCGTCCTCTAGGAAGGGTAATGCATCTCAACCTAGTCTAGTGGCGTCGACGTTTAACGACAGGATGCTGTGGGTTGCAATAAAGCTTCAAAAGAGGGATAGTCTACTGTCTCAAGAAGAAAAATTCCTTATGTACATGCTGCACTTTTGCATATATCAAAAAAAGGGAAAAAGAGAAAAATCTCCAAAAAAAGTTAGACGGGCAAAAAGTTAAAAAATTCCCATCGGAGAAAAATATGAATAAGCAAGGCATAGGCTTCAAAGTCTCATACCATGGAAGCCTACAACTAGAGACTTGGCTACACTGGTCAAGCTCCACGGATATGTGACTACACTGCTCACAATCCGTTCTCTACTCCACCCCCTCTTCTTGAGCCGGTTGCACTTGAACTTAGAAGGGAATACACCGCTCCTCGTGGAAAGAGTTGCTAGATCGGGAATTAGAGTTACCTTGTTAGAGGAGGTTGTTTCTTTGTCATTTCTGATGTGGAGAGCTATATTTCACTTACACAGTACAAGTAAGATTCTTAGTTATCAGAATTTGCGTATAAGGATTTGTTCTGACATGACTATTGAGGCGACTTGAATAGAGACTTGTGGAACTTAAAGGTTGTTAGGTATTAAATTCAATTCCCAATACGGTTCCGCCACATTATCAATCCAAAGGCCGAGTCAAGCTCCATTTCACTTTTTGTTCATGACCTTGGTATGGAACCTAAAATCATTTCACTTTTGCATTCCATTTTAGTTGCTTGGGGACGAGCATGGTTTAAGTATAGGTGGTTGATAAATATGTGATTCAACACTCTAAAAGTTGAAAATCGAGCTTTGTTCCTGAGTAATTAGCTGCATATCTCCATTTATTTTGCATTATTCTCATTTATGCACTTGGAATTAATGTCCGCATTTTAGCATGCATTTTTGCATTAAATAAAAAGCCAAATTCACTTATAAATATCACATGTATATTCACTTTATTTCCCCTATTCTTATGTATTTTTCATTAACTCAGAACTGAATAAAATCAACTTTATAGTGTATATATTACTAACACTAATAAAAGAAAAATATCACAAATACTAACTTGTAAAATTGACAAATAAAATCCAAACACTAATTTGAGACTAAGAACCTTAAAATGTGAATATCTCTCTCATATAGTCTCCTATGAACCCCTACTTATTTTGAATTATTGTACGTTCATTTACCTTCAAAACAAGACCAAATTCAAAAAATCGAAGTCCGTATGTGAAAATTGGGTTTTGGGCCCCTTTGTATATTGTACACATGTTCCTTTTATTTATGTATTTTATTTCTTTATTTTTCTTAATTATTAAAAATCTAAAAAAATAGATTAAGGTGTAAACATTTCTTTTATATTTTCCCCAATTTTATTTTTATCTTATTTTAAAATGATAAAAATGACAAAACACAAAAACTAAGTATTTTATACCTATAAGGTATCCCCAAAAATATTTTTTATACATATGATTTGTTTTGATTTTGGGTCCTTCACTAAAGTTATAGATCTCATCGAGACGAGCAACTTTTGTATTGATCACTTTTTGATTCGATCTCTTTTGTTATTTCTTTTTTTATTTTCCTTTACATTTAACTTTTGAATTTTCTGGGAGCGACACGTAGCAGCTCCTAGAGGTGCCACATGTCACCCACATTTTTATTTTTTATTCTGTATTTCTTATGTTTTATTTTATTTTATTTATTTTTATTATTTTAGTTATCTTTATTTATTTGTTTCAATTATTTTATTATTACTTATTTATTATGTATTTACTTTATTTATTATTTTATTTATTATTTATTTTATTATGTTTATTTATTACTTTAATTATTATTTATTTATTATATCTATTTATTATTATTATTTATTCCATTATCATTATATTTATTTATTTATTTATTTATTATATCTATTTATTATTATTATTATTTATTTCATTATCCTTATTCTTATTTATTATTATCATCATTATTAATTTTATTTATCTTTATTTGGTGCCACATGGCAGCCCCCAATGCCTGCCACGTGGCCCCCTCCCCTTCCACCTTCACGCGAGTGACCGCCCACCCCCGTTCTCCCTCCATCCGTATCTGTGCCTCGCGGCGGCACGTACCACCCGCGCAACCTCCTCTGCTTCTCCCTCTGGCAAACCTGCAAATGCCCTCCTCGCACTGCCCAACTCCATGCCAACCACACCCGCCTCCTACGGGTGCAGTTGCGCGATCCCACGCCATCACATTCCCCGTCTTTCTCCCACGACCTCCAGGAAACTGCCCTCCCCTCTCCCTCTCTCTTCCAACCATCCCCGCTCCTTGAACGGCGGTTGCGTGCTCGCAACCCGCATCCCCATCCACCATCTCCCCTCACGATCTCCCTCCCATCTTCCAGTCAACCAACCATGACTTCCTCTCCGACCAACTATAAAGGGGCAGTTACCGCCACTGTCAATTCTCATCTACCAATAGCAGGAGGGAGAGAGAGAGAGCCACCGACTTCATCTCCTTCATGATGACAGCACAGAGGTCTGATTTGCAGGCGACTACAGCTCGCCTCATCCAATCCACGACATGATCAAGAGGAGGTCACCCTTCTTCTGATACTGCACCTTCTCCGGAAGACAGCCCAGCTCTAGTCATCTTCGTCGTGACGATCGAGCGAAGATTGGAGTCGAGCTTCACCCCTCCAAATCTAGACGTACTTCAGGTATACATCTCGTTCCTTATTTTTTCCCTCCCATTGGCTTCTTCTTCTTTATGTGATTCCACTATCCTTCTTCACTGTTCGCTCGTCGCCTTCCATCTCCGCCCCAATTCGTCATCCACCAACCTCACGCGTCACCCTTCATTGTCGATCAACCTTCGTCTCCTCACACCTCCATTGCCTCACCTCCTCCTTGCAAAGGAGGGCCCATCGACCCTTTGTTCACTTCGCCTTTCCACCTCACACCATCTTTTTGCACCTTCATCTAGGTCTCGCGCTCCAGCTGGGTCCACAACCATTTCACCAACGCATTGAAGCTTGTCACCATCAGCCAAGCTCCTCCAAAACCAAGCGTACTTCAGTGCTTCGGCCTCCAACACATCATCAAGAAGATACTTAAGTACCCAATCTCCCAAGAGCAACTTCTTTGCATCAGCCCTTTGCAGCAGCAGAGGAGCCTTCATCGCCTTTACAACAACGACTAGCGAGCTTGCTCTTCATGGCCTGACTGCACTGTTGTACCCGTAACGCTTCCGCTGCACACCGTCGATCCTTGGCCTCGACGGTTCTTCGACCCGCAACCACCTTGCCAAGCAGCTACAAGCCTCGCCTCCTCGACCGTGTGCCGACCGAGGCAGTTCCCCGCGAGCCCCGCCTGTCATCCCTTATTCCTCTCCTGCACGTGCTTTGCACGTGAGGACGGGGTCAATTGCATTAAGAGCCCCAACAACCTCTATATTCACAATACGCCCCACCCTCATGCACGTGCAAAACACGTGAAGACATGCCGAATTTGCAGAGGCACCCCTACATCTCCAGCAAATTACAAGGAAATCCAACCTCCTGGAGCTCACGTGCAGTGCACGTGCACACCAGGAAAAGCGCACGGGCGCTCCTCGAGTTTCAAGAATTTGTGCACAAGTTCAACCTTCTAGGAGTCACGTGACACGCACATGACCTCCTAGAAAATTTGTATAAACATCCCCTGAGCATCGGTAATTGCATCTGCATATTTCTTTTTATTTTATTTTGATTATGTATTGCATATAGACCCCTCTGTTTGCATGTTTATTTGAACATCATTTTCGCATCAAATTTTTATTTTAAAAATTGCAAACTGTAGAATACATGATAATATATCTTTATGGATCTTCGATTGGATTTTTAGAGCAATGGTTTATTTAATATGAATATTTAAGTGAAAAATACATATTTTACATACCGTGTGCTTTTTATTTGATATTAAATTAACTGTTGCTCCAAAAATTCCCCAAAAAATCAAATTAGATAGATTTAGTTGTGTTCCACGTTGTGCCTACATTTCATGTCATTTGCATGTATATCAAAGTCTTAATAAAATAATCATTGACTTGAGTAATTGATTTTGAATTAATTCCACACTTAGTATTTTAATAAAATAAAAAGTGTTCTAGATATCTCTCATATAGGACTATCAAGGATAATTTAATCTCTTGATAATATTGGTGTTTGATATTTTCTAAAAATCACATAGTATGCATATTTTATTCGTAATAAATTCATACTGCATCTGAAAACTCTAAAAAATTATAGTAGCCTAATTTCATCATATTTCATCTTCTGGCTAACTTCATAATTTTTGGACATCATTTGAATGGAAATTGTATTTTAGTCCCTAAACTTTGCCAAATTTGTATTGCATCCATTAATTACATTTAAAAATACCAAAAAAATATTCTCTAAAAACCTAATCTCTAGATCGCCTAATAATCAATCTAAGGAGATAATAGCCTCCCTGAGTTCGACCTTGGGCATACCCAAGTAAAATATAAAATAGATCGCTCGCTTTAATTGGATAATTAATTAATTTTAGCGGTTTTTGATTGATCCTTAATTGCCCGAATACTACAATAAAATCGACAAATTAACTAGGACATTTGCGAGTTTTTCAGTACCTGACCCACAAGGTCGATCAGCGAGATCGTGCAAGAGAAGATGAAGCTCAAGAACCGCCTTGTATTCCTTCTCAACGCGGAAACATGGGAGCATCGAGACTCAGAAGAGGAAACCATCGAAAGGGAGAATGGTGCAAGACCTCTCAGGTGAATCAATACCCGCGCTCCTTCGACGTGATGGAAAAAACAATGCCTTGGGCTTCAAGAGAGACATTGGGTTAGGGTCGAGGGTTTGGCATGTAAACCCGCAGGTTAACTCGAGGTGTTTCGTGGGTTACCCATAAATATCCGGGTTAACCTGATACCGGAATGAGCCCTTAAGAATCAATATTCTAGTTGGGATTGAAATCTACTGATGGATACCCACATCCTCTACATTCGAAGTTGGGGCACGTGTTCATTACATAAGGAGGCGATGATGAAGCATATGTAATCAAGGTTTTAAAACTGAACCGAGCCGACCGGTTCAACTGGTTAAACCAAGAACCGGATGAACAATAGTTCAACCATCGGTTTTTATTCGAAAAATAAAAAAATGTCAAAATCGGGTTGGACCTCTTAAACCCGGTTGAATCAATTGTACCAAACTATCGGTTCAACCATCTATTTTTTTGGCAAAAAGTAATTTTTAATAAGTTAACAAAATACAAACTTTTCAGAAATATTCACAATCTAGTCTCATTCTAACCCATAGTATAGTATCCCTTTATCTCTACTCCTTCACATGCATTACTCACTCATTATTGCTTGTCCCTTCCTGCCATATTAGCATTATCTCTCTCTTCCCATATTGTGTATGAGGTTGTACACTTATAACAATAACAAACGAAGAAGACGTTGTCATAGTCATACTATGAGAAGCAATAGATTAACAACACTTGTCGTTAATTAGAGTTTAAATATTTAAAATTGTTATTTTTACATCACATATGTGTATTTATATAAATTTTACGAATATGATTATTATGCTCTTTCGAGTTTTTTTAATAACATTTACCCGACTTTTAAGCAATTTCATTTGTGCTCCTATATATTTTTTTTAAAAATCAGAATATCTTCCTTATGTTGGTATAAAATAGGAGCACAAGTGTACTAATAAAAGGCCGCTACTATTGATTTTGTAAAAATATAGGGGACACATGCAATTGTATTAAAAACAAGGGTATAAGGGTTATTAGAAAAATTAGGATAGACAAAAGTAATAAATCATCGAAAGATATGATGTAACATTTTCGTATTTATTTGTATACTATACCGGTCTAACTAAATTCGACCTGGTTGAATCGTACGAACCAAACGACCACGGTTCGATCTTTTTCAGTTTTTTTGAACTGACGTCATCACTAATTCGACCGATCGATCCTATTGGTCCAATCATAAAAATCAAAAACCGATATATTATGTCGAGATCCATTTTAAAAACCTTGTTGTAAGGTTGTTGAAGGAGAAAAAAGAAAAGAAAAGAAAAGAAATCACATCGGAAGATCAGCACTCGTACGCAAGGGCGGAAGGGGAAGGCATCCGTCGCCTCCTTTCGTCGCAAGGCTGGAAGAACCCCCTCCCTCCGCTGCCATGGCCCCCTCGCCACTGCGCGATCCCGATCCCTCCCCCCCTTCCCTCCTCCACGTCTCCTTCAACCAGGACTACGGCTGCTTCGCCGCCGCCACCGACCGCGGCTTCCGCATCATCAACTGCGACCCCTTCCGCGAGATCTTCCGCCGCGACCTCCTCGATTCCTGTGGCGGAGGAGGCGGCGTCGGCATCATCGAGATGCTCTTCCGCTGCAACATCCTGGCGCTCGTCGGCGGCGGACCTAATCCCCAGTACCCCCCTTCTAAGGTCATGATCTGGGACGACCACCAGTCCCGCTGCATCGGCGAGCTCTCCTTCCGCTCCGACGTTCGCGCCGTCCGCCTCCGCCGCGACTGCATCGTGGTGGTCCTGGACCACAAGATCCTCGTATACAACTTCGCCGACCTGAAGCTCCTCCACCAGATCGAGACGGTGCCCAACCCCCGGGGTCTCTGCGAGCTCACGCAACACCAGGGCTCCCTCGTCCTCGTCTGCCCCGGCGGCCACAAGGGCCAGGTCAGGATCGAGCATTACGGCACCAGGAGGACCAAGTTCATCATGGCTCACGACTCCAGGATCGCTTGCTTCGCCCTCTCCCAAGAAGGCAAGATGCTCGCCACCGCCAGCACCAAGGGCACCCTCGTCAGGATATTCAGCACCGTCGACGGGGCTCTCCTTCAGGAGGTCTGCTTTACTACTTCCTTGCTCCCAACGTTCTCGAAAAGTTAAATCTCGTTAAATGAACTCGGAATTGCTCCACATCTGAATCCAAAGTTATCCAGTAAATATATACATGAGTAGGGTTTGTTTCATGTGAATTCTATAGGTTTTATTGAAAATGCAAACATATTATGATCCACGATGCCCCAAAGCCTCGAGTTTTATGTTGCACCCATTCTTTTCAATGATCTCAATTCTGGACTGAGCCTGGGTATATAAAATTTTCATAGGTTAGGAGAGGGGCTGATAGAGCAGAAATTTACAGCCTTGCATTCTCTTCTAACGCTCAGTGGCTTGCACTCTCAAGTGACAAAGGAACTGTGCATGTGTTCAGTGTTAAAGTTAATTTGGGATCAATTGAAGTTGACAGGCCGCGTGCTTTGCCTGAACCAATTTCTCCTCCTGTCAATTCGTCTCTGTCCTTTATAAAAGGTAGCTATAAATTCCTTTTTTTCCTTCTGAAATTAGAGAAGCTTCTTCTTGGTTGGCAGGGAAATTCTTTAACATTTAGACCATGAAAAATTATGCGATGCCCCCATAATTGAACATGCTTGTGAATAAAAGATGAGGTGATGCAGTTTACCATTTTCACCTTTTTGTTCCTTTTTAGAAAATTTGCTTAAAGGTGACTTTGGAAGTGGGAAATGCTGGTTTCATGCTGTCCATGAAATAAATGGCTCAATCGTTGATATGCATGGTTCATTTTCAGACATTCATAGATAACGGAGCATGTATGGTTCTAGAACATGTTCAGAAGCAAAATATTTATTGAAGTTTTTGCTCTAGGTTCATACTTATATTTCTAAGACAGCTCCTATAAACATGTACTTAGTGCATGCCAGGACCGAGAGACTTTAATATTACACACTGGCACAAAAAATGTATTAGCCCTTGCAGAGTCATGCAAGTGAACTTGCTAAGCCATAGATATGCACACTCACCATCGGTTTTTTCTTTCATTGATCTATCTCGCGGATTTCCAAACCTCCTATCATATTATCAGCGATGAACTCTTGCAAGCCAACTCTTGCATTTCTCTGCGTTCTTCAATGTCCTGGCTGTTGTTATACCTATCCATGTATCTTTAATGGCAACTACTCTTTGGCAAACCACATTTACTACTGTGGCTAAATAATGAATATGAAAAATTGTGCTCTAGAGGCCAATTTGCTCATATCTTGGAGGTATTGCCGTCAACCCCTTAGAAATAATATGGGCATACTCGCCATCATTCATTTTCAACATTTTACTGTATACTTTCTATGAATCTTTATTGTTTAGTCTTCTATGTTCATTTTTCTACATGTCTACTCCAAATTCATCTTCTATGTTGTCACCTGGAGATGAACATCCATCTTTAAGTTCAAACTCACTCATTCTCCAAATGAATTCATGTTTTCGTAGCAATCGTTTGTGGTTGTGACTTGTGGAGATATCA
The DNA here is from genome assembly GCA_037367405.1 of Ottelia alismoides. Lineage (NCBI taxonomy): Eukaryota > Viridiplantae > Streptophyta > Magnoliopsida > Alismatales > Hydrocharitaceae > Ottelia > Ottelia alismoides. Next base: position 204,031 of record JAZKJV010008800.1, read on the forward strand.
GTTTTCTTTCTCAGAAGTGCATAACCTAAGCTCTGCATGCTGTCCATTATGATTGTGAATCATTTTCTCAACAAATTACAATTCATATATGCCATACCACGGACAGCAGAGTTTTATATTTCCTTGCATCATGGGCTATGCCTTATTAATTATCTAGCTTGTGAGTCATGAAAGCACTACAATACGTCGTTGAGTTTGTGCAAAACACATGTTTTCCTTCAGTATCTTATAACGGTAAGGACGCGGACAAGTTCTGGTGTTTTGTGTGTTGAGTCCACGTCTTTTGAGGTTCTACGAAGGGGCTTCAAGTTTGGAAGGGTAATGGGAACTTCTGTAAAACCATCTATAGGCAACTCAATTATAGTATAGGTTTTTTTGACAATCCTATGGGGAATTTTGAGAGAATAGAATTATGGTGTATTCTTGAAGATGGTTGCTACTCCTGAAAAAGTAATAATGTACCAAATAGTTGTATATGTTGACTTGGGATGAGAGTACCTTTGATTCATATATGTCCTTATAGTTTATTTTTAATTTAAATGAACTTTTTGGATGACTACTAATTTTAGTAATCATCTTCTAACTTCTTAAACGAAAGCGTGAATTTTGCTACCTGATAAACGCGGAAATCGATGGTCTTAAGTTCAACACAAAGCGTGAACTCAGTCGAAGTGTCGACCAATCGAAATCCGCATTTAATCAACAATTAACCCACACTAAGATCAATGAATTAGAACTAATGCGGAGTTAAAATTTATTTTTAACTCTACATAAAAGATGTATAGGTGCAAGTATGTAGAGAGTTCAAACACAGGGAACAAGCAGGGTAGTTCAAGCAAAAATGCTAAAGTGTGGGTGTGATGTGTGGAGTGTCTACACTAAGCAAACAAGCAAATGAATTTTTATGGGTTTTTAATTTTTAATTTTTTTATTTAATTTTTAATTTTGTATTTTGATTTTTATTTTTCTGATTTTTATATTTTATATTATATATATATTTTTTCTTTTTTAATATTGGAGAATAAAGACAATATAATAAAAGGCAAGCTAAAATATTTATAAAAATGTGCAAAAATACTCAAAAATTCAGAAATAAAATGTTTTTGGTATTTTTATAATTTTCTACTGTTTTTGTGATTTTTGGGGGTTTTTCAAGGTGTTTTTTGATATTTTTAAATATTGAAATAAAGCAAAACAGTGGAAATAAGGCTGGCTGTGACTAAAATGCAAGTTAAAAATAACAACCAGTAGCTCAAAATTTTCACACTATTTTTCAAATAAAAAGAACAAAATAAGTGACAAATAGGAACTGAGTTTGTAATTTTTTGATTTTTCTACTATTTAATATAATTTTTTGAAGTTTTTGAGTGTTTTTAAATTTTTAGTGTTTTTCTTTTGAGATTTTTAGTGATTTTTGGACTGACACTAAAATAGGATAAAATAGACACTAGGTGATTTTTTTGGAATTTTTGGAGGTGTTTTAATATTTTTTTGGTGTTTTCTAATCTAGACAGTGCACAAATAGCAAGTTTTTGATTTTTAATAAATATAAAAATAAAGTAAAATCAAAAACTAAAATGGTGGCGTCAAAATACACGTGTCCAGATACTTAAGTCTATTTTTGTGAAATTTTTGGAGTGAAAATGATAGGCTAAATAATTAGAGCAAACATCCAAACATTAAACAGTCCTGGCAGGGGTATATGTGCAATATCCGAAACATCCAGGGGCATACATGCAATTTTCCACAAAAATATACACTGTATATTCAATTTTTAGCACCAAAAGTTAATTACAGAAGCCGCCTGGGCTTCCTAGAAATTTACCCACCAGGGCGTGTGACTTGCACGCGCCTGGGAAGGACTGAAATGTAATTTTTCGAAACCCTGAGGGCCTACTTGCAAAAAGACCAAAAAGTTTACACTTAACGCCTCAGTTTTGGTACTAAAACGAAATACACAAACGTACGGGGGTTCCTCTGCAAAATGCCCACACCTCACGTGTACAGGTCACGTGAGGTGACGTGGCTGAGGACCTAAATGCAAATACTGAAAGTACGGGGGTATTTATGCAAATATTACAAAACTTTTACACTACGGGCTCAAGTTTAAATACTAATAAATAAATACAAAAAGCGCAAGGGGTCGTGTGCAAAATACCCTATGCGCGTGATCCGACGGCTGATGGCAAGCCACTTATACACGTGGCGCTTGATGGACGGCCGATGTCGCTTCGCTCATGGACGTCTGGGATCAGATCTCGGCTGAGATCGACGGTGGCTGGGTCTTCACGATCGGACGGTCCACGATCTGTCTGGAGCTCCTCCTCGATCCAACGGTGCTGAGGGCCGGAGCAAGAACCGCGACGAACTCCGGCGAGCCGAGGTTCGCCGAGGTCAAGCTCCATCTCCGGCGAGCGGTTTGGCTTCAAAAGCGGGCTGGAGGCTCCTCGGGTCTTCTTCTCTCTCCTGGGGGCTTCAAAATTGCACGGCGTTGGCCGTGCCGCTCGCAGGTGGTCGGCGGAGCTGGGGGGCTCGTCTGATCTCCGGCGAACCTCAAAAACTCGCCCAGGCGCGAGTCAATGTGCTTTGACCCTACAAAAAGCGTTAGAAGGTCCAGGGCAAAGTGCCTGGACCTTGGGTGGACCTAATCAATGCGCGAGGGGGAGTGGTCGACGGTGGCCGGAGGTGCGCTCCGGCGATGATGCTTGGAGTGGCGAAATACGCGATGGAACTTAGAATTTTTTTGGGGTTTTTGAAGCTTAAGCTAACATGAACTAAATGCAAGGAAGAAATGAGCGGGGGGATGCCCTCGATGGCCGGAGCCAGAGGAGAAAGGGTACCTCAACGCCGGCTGTTGGCGGAGGTGGTGGAGCTTCCCTCGACTTCGCGCGCCTTGGCTGAAGGGCTGGCGGTGGAGCTGTCACCTCCACGGAGCTCAGGAGCACGATGGTGGCGCTGAAGGGTGGACCAAGGGGACTCCAATTCGAAATGGAAGAGGGGGAGTTGGTTTTAAGTGGTTTGACCCGAGGTGACAGGGGTCCAAAGACCAAGGGATATCTTGCGAATCTTGGGTCCGACGACCAAGATTAAGCTCGGGAGAGTTAGGTAGATGGTTGGTGGACAATGTTGCAGAAGGATGCAACACGAAAAGATGAAAGAAATGCCTGGAAAAAGCCAACAAGATGGCTCAAAAACCAAGCCTGACACGGGCTACAGGGGTAGGGCGACCAGTTGACCGCGGTCAACTGTTGACCCCTCCTGGTTGGTCCACGTGGACCAACCAGGAAAATCCCTGAGTTATTATTTTGTTAATTCATTTAAAAATACTAAATGGCTCAATTAAATAAAAGTTATAAAATAAAAAATGCTTAGAATTTTATGTAGTATTTAATTCTGATTTTTGTTTATTTTTAGGAGTTTTATTTATACAAGTTACCTTTTTAACCCTATATAGGCATAATACCTATGTATTTTAGTATTTTATTTTTATTTAGGTACTTTATTTTCATTATTTTTATTTAGTATTTTATAAAATTGTAACATACTTTTATATACATAAATATATTTTTATTGTATTTTTCTGTTATGTTTTGTATATTTAATAAAATACAAGTGTATTCTATACAGGTATAAGTATGTGCAGTATGCCTATGTATTCTTTATATAGGTATTTTTATTTTTATTTTTCTTTGCATTTTATTTCAATTTTAATGCACATATGTATTATAAGTAATATTCACAAAATTATAAAAATATAAAAATGAATAAATAATGAATAAAGAATAAATTGAATATTTTATTCAGTACAAGTATACAACAGGGGTCCAAAACTCAACTTTCAAACCGTAGCTCCGCCAAATGCGAAACCACCGCCATTGGATAGATTATTTTATTCTATATACAATTAAAGGTGAGTTTGCTTCATTTGGAGTTGTCAGTTGTGAGATACGGGTCTGGAAAGTTGGGATTTTGGATTCTTATTCAGACCATATCTTTTTGTCTGTACATGATTTTTATGTGAAATCAATTTTGTATTTTTCTTTATGAAATTATCTACAACTTTCATGTACAAAGTTTCTTTATTTGATGAATAAAAAGTGGAACCAAAAATGGGTCCCAAAATGAATAAAGAATGAATAGAATGAATATGTATTTTGACTGTATTTCTGACCTTATCTCCCCCTACTTTATTCCTTGTCGACCTATTCATCAAGATGCCTAGGTCTCGGGGGTTTTGGGTCATAAAATATTTACAATATTTTATTCTTTTTCTTTTCTTCATTTATTCTATAATTTTGGCCTTAATTACAGTAATTTATACACTGTTTGAATGCACATGCATGAATGCTAAGATGATGATTTTAATGCTATTTACAGGTATTTGATAGGGTTTTTGGTGCCAAAATGATAGAATAAAGATGATGAAATGTGGATTCATCACTACCTACAACTTGTTTATTCTTGCCATGTACTTTACAGTTTTTTTAGCACTTTTGTAGAAATGAAAATGGTGGGACATGTAAATAGATATACATGTTATTTTAAACTGTCTTGGAATCTGAATATTGACACAAATATCGATACATGTGAAAAGTATGTTGTGATGACAAATTACAATTGCCCAATTAGATATGGGCTTAATAGAAGTAGTATGTTAATATGCTTGAGTATACATTTTTTGTGATATATACATTGGACATAAATATGCTAGATGTATTTATATCACTAATAATCATATTAAATATATCTGGATAATGCGTATTTACTGATAGTTATACGTATGTTTACAAGCATAATCTTACTCACATCAACACATTTATTGAAAAAGGAAGGGTAAATCACATGACATTTATATTTTAAAAATGTATTTTTTACTAATTGAATATGTATATTATCCTCAGGTATAAGTGGATAAATTAGAATATTGGAGATTGCCTGGATGAAGAGGTGTGTTACGACTGCCTCGTGCGCCGTGCTGGTGAATAGACAGCCTAGGAATGGCTACTTTCAGCCGCAACGTGGGGTTCGCCAGGGGCGCCCTCTGGCGCCACTCCTCTTTGTCCTCGTTGCTGATGCACTATCTATGATGGTTGACCGTGCAGTATCGGGGGACCTATTCAGAGGATACTCGAAGGACGACATGACGATTCCTATCTTGCAATACGCGGATGATTCTCTCATTCTGGCCGAGGGCAACCCTTCTAGCTGTCGCGTCTTGACTATGGTGCTAGACCTCTTTCGGTCGGTTTCGGGGTTGATGATCAACCGAGAGAAGTCGGAGTTCGTAAATTTTGGTATGACTGAGGAGGAGTCGAGAGCTTGCTAGGAGTGGTCGCGGTCTCTTTGCGGGCGGCTCCCGGTGCAGTACCTTGGTGTGCCTCTGATTGCGGACTGGATGAGGGCGATGGATTGACTACCGGTAATTAAGAAAATGGAACAGAGATTAGCTGGTTGAAAATCAGTCAGCCTCTATAGAGGTGGTAGACTGGTGCTTCTAAAAAACGTCCTCTCGGCGATACCCATCTTTTTCCTCTCCGCCAGACTGCTCCCATCCGTGGTGCAAAAAAGAATGGAGGGTATCATGTGTAGATTCTTTTGAGCTTTGGGCAGTAGATCAACTGGGATCTCTTGGTTGATTGGAAGACGGTAACCAGATCAGTGGACGGAGTGGGTCTTGGGGTCCGTAGCTTGGAGGAGATGAACAAGGCCCTCCTCAGTAGATGGGTAGCTCGTATTTGGTGCGATGGTGACAACCTAGTGTGCAATGTTATCTGGAGGATCTACATGACAGGCGCTCCGCTATCACGTGTTACGGAGCTTGGGCGCTCACCTTCATACTTCTGGCGTGGCATCTGTGGTGATGGTCAGGAGATCGGCCAGTTCTTGAGACCGTGGTTGGCGACGGCAGGGGGATTCAAGTTCTGGTGTGACGACTGGAGTGAGGGAGGTGTTCTTGGAGTGAGATACCCTCACTTGTTGGCGTTGAAGACTGATCCCGAGGCATCGATCGATGAGTGTTGGGATGGGCATGGTTTTTTCTTAGGTTTATGTCTGACCTCTCGAAACAACATACAGAAGAGCTGATGTTGATTCTAGAGGAGCTGGCAAATGCGGTGGGACCGTCGGAGGGTAGAGAATGCTGATGTTGGAGGGACAGTACTTTCTCGGTGGAGAAGGCTTACAAAGCTCTGAAGGGTTCTGAGGCCTACGACCTGGGCATGTGTGAGGCTGACTGCAAAAGGATCTGGAAATGGAAAGTTCTGACTCGGGTAAAGATATTAATCTGGATCCTCAGAAGGGGCAGGGTCTTAACGGGTGAAAAAATGGTGCGCCTATTTCCTGGCTTCTCCCAACTTGCTCCAGATGCCATGGCGAAATATAAGACTTGGATCACCTATTCTTTGTATGCAGATCACCTGCAGAAGTGTGGCCCCTGCATGGCAATTTGGCAATCCCTTGTGACGGGGTCAATGAGTTCTGGGAGGACCTTGGGGAAGGTTGGAGAGACACCGAGAAGGAACGATCTCAACATGTAGCACTTATCTGGGCTATTTGGAGTCTGAACGGCTAGAAATGGGTGTAAGAAAATTCTCAAGTTCGATATTCGCTCAGGTTCAGCTCGCTAAAAGTTCGATTCAGATTCGATTCGGAAATAAACGAACCGAACCTGAACACAAGTTTAGGCTCGATTAAATAAACGAACCGAACTTAAAAATCATAGGTTCACTCAGGTTCGATTCGTTAAAAGCTCGATAAACATACACATATACGTATTTACAAATCCTTATCCGTAGAAGTGGACTTATTTTGAGATGAGTGGTTTTTATCCCAGGGTAAGTGAATTTTGTCTAGAGATAACTAGATATTTACGAGATAACTAGGTTTTATCTCGGTATAAACTATCCAAAAATAAACAGTCACATCATGTTTACAATATCTATCATCTATGGTCCAATATTTTTCCCTTCTTTATCTTCAAATCAACAGAACAAGTACAAACATTACTTATCGAATATCTCCGCATTATTCTTATTCCTTATCCCCATCTGAATAGATATAAAATATATTATAATCATACTTTTTTCAAAGAGACGAATCCTTATTAATCTAATTTTTTCAAAAGATGAAGATGAGTTAGATAAAGAAAAAAACTAAATGAATATTTATTCTAACTGTAAATACACATATATATTTCTATTTCTCTTCTTTTCACTCCCTCCTATTAGAGAATTCTTAAGTTCGATATCCGCTTAAGTTTGATTCGTTTAAAAAGAGGTTCGATTCCGATTCGGTTCGAAAATAAACGAACCGAACCTGAACACAAGTTCAGGTTCGATTAAATAAACGAACCAAACCTAAAAAATATAGGTTCGCTTAGGTTCGGTCCGTTTACACCCCTAAATGGCATGGTGTTTCATGGGGATAGATGGTATGGGGAAAATGTTCTTGCTCGTGTGAAGATGTGGGTCGATGAGTCGAATATGTAAATTTTTCTATGTTTTTTTGGATGGTGTGTAAAAATTGTAGACTTCTTTTTTGGTGATAAATGTGAAGTTTTTGGGCACACACCTATACGGTGTAAGACCTTTTTCCTTCCAAAAAAAATTTAGCATATTGGATGCAGGTATATGTGAATGCATCCTTGCTAGCTGTGCATTTCTTATGATCCTTAGACCTTACAAAGAGTTCCATTTCTATATACAAAAAAATCATGATCTTGTATATGCTCTATCATCTGATTTTTAATTAGGTATCACATTATTTACAATTCTTCTGGTTAATCTATGTACTCGTTCATCGAAACTCACCAATTACCTCCTTATCGTAGGTATTAGTTTGAAATTGTCTACGAGATTCATTAAATAACACATGTATGTGGATATGAATAAATTATTATTTGGAATTAGCAAGGTTTTAAAAAGCGTGGGGCGGTTCGAGGCGTTTTCTCTGAAATTGAGGCGATGCGTAAGCCTCGAGGCGTTCGCGGCGTAAGCCTCAATTTTGGAAAAAATTAAAATTAAAGCAAAATACATTGAAAAAAGTATATAATAATATCAAGCTTTGCCAAAAACACATTCAAGAATAACTTAAAACTAGTAAAAGATACAATACATAAGCGATGACAGCATTGAAGTTCAAAAAAAACTAATACTAAGCCGATATTATATGGAATATCAAGTTCCAACTCCAACTTCAATGATTCTATATGAGTATTGAACTAAAGTCTATACTTAATACTAAAGTACAATAGAACCATAATTTTAGTGTTCGAAGTAAAAAAATATTAATATGCCTTGAATTCCAACCATTTGTCTTGTTGGACATAGTTGGAGAACCATCATATGCATCTCCTCCTGCCATATCATACCCCAACAAGACGGGGGGTCTCGCTGTCTGGTCAGCGAGCCTGTGGGGGATCTAGAAGCAGGTGCGCTCCCCCCCGGGGGTGTGGGGCAGCGCCCCCGATGTTTTTTTACTAACGGTTCTAATTCTATTTGGCTATTCACAATAAAATGTAATAATTATTTTAATTCAATTTTTATTTTTAAACCTTGCTTCTATATGTAATAACTATTCTAAGATTTACAACTCATACAACTAATTAACAACATTAAGTTGCTAACTTGAACTAATATAAGATATTTATTACAATTCAAACTGAAATTTATGTGCAATAGAACTAGTATGTGTAGATGTATGATAAATTGAACATGATGTATATAATATCATCGAGCTTCTTTTATTTCATGCGATCTTTTTTTTTGCATGGATCTATATATAGAAATATGCAACTATGCAAGGTTTAACATGAAAATTTATACACAAACATAAAAAAATAATGCTTAGGTAAAAATAGGGTCGGGTGCAAAGCGAATAATCAAAAAGTAAAAAAAAGCCTCCAGCTTGAGGCTTACGCCTCCGCCTCGCCTCGACTGCCTCGCACATCGAACGCCTTAGGCCTGGTCAAGGCGTACGCCCCAACCTAAGGACCTGAGGCGTGCGCCTCGGGGCGATTTTGGCGCGCCTTGCCTCGAGGCGTACGCCTTTGCGCCTTAAGGCGCCGCTTTTTAAAACAATGGGAATTAGAGACCCAGAACTTAATTTTCATTGCCTATTCTGTCTTCTTTTAGCAAAAAGTGTTACTGACCAGTAATTTTTGGGATAGTAATGATTTATGGTATACGGTTTTTTGGTTTCGATGCGATAATATGGGTGGTTTAAGGGGGTGAAAAGTCTAGTAATTAAGTATGGAGGAGGGAATTGTAAGGAAAAATTGAGACTGGAGGTAGAAATAGAATGAACAAAGATAGAACAACATAATAAAGTGGGCGTCCACCTTAAAATCACTATCCTTTTTTTATTGAGCTTTCCGATGCAACACTAGGTCCCTGCCTGGCCAGTCTTCCCAACATGCGACAGGTCATTCACAAGTGTGTTTGCATTTGGAAGCATTAATCAAAGTGCTGCATGCAAAAGTAATACTACACACCTGTCTTAATATTTAATCAAGTTTACATACCTTAAAAATCACTTACATTAGATTCAGTACACGGAATCTAATCTATATATACATACACTGAATTAAGTATCACCATTTAAATATCACATACACTAAATTATGTTAAAGCGGCCGAGTATACCGCATACTCAGCCGCATACTCGTACTCGGTAGCCTTGCCGCTCTGAGTGTGATGAAATGGCCATGTATGCGAGTTGACCCGCATACTCGGCCGAGTATACCCCCTATGTTGCCGCCTACTCAGGCGCTTTTCTAATAATTTTTTTGTTTACCTCAAACCCAAATAACCCCACCCACCTTAAACTAAAGGCCATATGCTCTTTCAATTGATGCTTTTGCTCATTTGACTCTATATTACTTTTTATCCTAATAGTTTTGTTCCTTGTACCTTCAATTCTTTATTATTATAATCATGCGATATAATATTTAGAGGATACATAATATTAAATATTTATTTATATTTTTTAATAATAAAAATTACCAAACCGCATAAAATTGCATACTTTCTGCTTACTCTCCCGTATATTGCATACTCGCTATGCAGTGAACCCCTCCGACTGAATACCGCATACCGACTTCCTGAACATTGACTACATTGTGAGTGTTCTATCTGGGCCTAGAAACAACAGCTTCTGCGATGTTGCTGAGAATGTATTACTTACTATTCTTGCTTTTATAACTACTACTATCTTGTCATTGGTGAAATAGATCTCTCAGACTTTCTCTTTTGAAAGGCAAGATATAGGTGTGAAAGACCTGTTTTAAGAGGATCGTTATTATTAGCTCTCTGGTCGAGCTTAGTAAACTCTTCTTTAGTTTTCTTGCCTCTTCAGTAAGGTTTATCATCCAGCTTTTTACACCATTAAATGATGATCCAGCTTCTTTCACGGTTAACCATGCATTGTATGCCCTAGTTGACATGACCCAGATATGGTAGATTTGGCAAACATAAAACTAATTGCATAAGACATCTCCCATTTAACTATAATGGAGTCCAAACGACAATGCTGTTTTGAGATAAAAGTAAAGCTGCTATCTTCTACCATGATACAGTACATGTAGTCAAGGGTAGGTGTTCTTGTTAGTGAGTTCATAGTTTAGAGGGAAAGGAAGAAACAAAGATTTCTTTTCTTCTATTTGTTTTTGTTCATTTCAGCGAACAAGATTAAATCCATTCTCCTTCCAATTCTCGTATCCAAGGCGTGGGTAGGAGCTTGTGAGCCAGTTTTAAGGAAAATATTTCTCTTTTCCCTTGTAACCACATGCATAAACCTGCAGTTTACTTCATTAACTAAAAAATTTCCCTTACCTAGTCTTGCCCCATAAAATGTATTTAAGTTCTAATGGTATTACATAAGCTGCATGCTATGTTATCTCATCAGTGTACCAAATTGTCCCATTGATGTGGTGTAAGTTTGTTGCACTGTTTGCGTTTCGCTATCTAACATTTTCTAGAGGCATCAATGAAGCTACTATGCATATATTTCTCTGGCTGTACAGGCAAAACTGTCTTGATGTCTGTTCACTAGTGGTATTAAACTATTATGCATGTATTTTCTGGTTGTAAAGACAAACTTGTCACAATTCTTGTATTTGTGTTCTCTAAGATACTCTTGGGCGCTGTAAGTATAATATTTTTTTCGTTATGTGGGTCTTAGTTGTCACCATGTGTATTATTTCATTTAATTCTGTCAATGAAGAAGGTTATTCCTCTCTCTTTTGTTGGCAAAAAGTGTACTGACATCCTTCATCCTTGTCCTCTTCTTGAAAATATCAAGTTTTAACTTACGTGAATTCGAAATTGAAGCTTCAGAACACGCAACATGGATGCATTTGCCTTTTCTATAGTCTTTCTGGCATCATTTAGTTTTATTGAAGATCATCTTTTATATCATTCTGACCCGGATCATAAATGTCCAAGTAAGTCGGATAAGTTCTCCATCGAAGCTACTTATCGCTCTCATTGTGGAAATAATCCTTCGGCAAATTCATTTAGACCTGATTTGTTTCTGCCACTAATGTTTTTTTTAATCACTGGATTCGTTTCCTTTCAATATGTTATCACCATCGTTAAGGCTGAACTCCTTTCAAATTTGAAGCTGTTGATTGGATTTCTGCTTTGTGAAGAAAACCGCCACTTGATCTTTATGTAAAATTTTATACATACAAGGTCAGACTGTAATTCATTGGATAAAAATTGGGAATGCCATGCTACACCTTCACTTTTATTTCGTAGAATTGGATGCCTTTCCTAGGGGAATGTGTCTATGGTTAATTTATCGGAACAGTTTGTGGAAATATCCACAAGGCTACCTTTTAATTTACTTCCGCTGCTGCTTTATAATTGTTATAATTGTATTGGCTTCACATACTTGCTTGAGAATGGTAATCACCTATAAAGAAATAAAGTTGCCAGTACTGATGCAAGTCTACCATGCTTCTTGTGCAGGTGTGTTGCCGAAATATTTTAGTTCAGAATGGTCTTTTGCCCAATGTCATTTGCATGAAGGGACTCGCTACGTTGTTGCTTTTGGGCATCAGAAAAATACTGCCGTGATCCTTGGGATGGATGGAAGGTATGCATAAGACTTTTTTTTAGAGTAATAGTTACTTCTGCCTTCTAACTGTAGCTTTGAGCACTTTATCCTTTCACATATCGTTTTTGAACATGCCCTTCTTCTATATTTCGAGCAGCTTCTACAGGTGTGAATTTGATCCCGTTGCTGGCGGGGAAATGACACAATTAGAGTGCCACCACTTTCTGAAGGAAGAGGTAAGTTCCCAAGAGATGAACATATGAAAGAATCCTCCTGTTTTTGGTGAGCGTTGGTGAAAGAACATATTCCAGGAGCCATAGACACCACTCAGGTCCCACAATTGCCAAACCAGTAGGTATACACAGCTCACCGTGAACCATGTTCATGTGGAGGGCAATGATGTATATAAAAGTTATATGGGGGATTTTTTCTGAAACATAGACAACAAATTAAGCACAACCATGGTATACACGGAATTCCGTCGTAGTTGCATGCACCGGGGAGCTTGAATTTCTGCATTAGATCCCAAGTGCTGTTGTAAACATGTATTCAGATGGAGTAAAGGATCTGGATCCTGCAAGTAAGATAAGCATATGATCCAGTGCTGTCGCGACATCAAATCCACTAATAACATATGTTGTGTTTTTAGTATGTCTATCGATCATCAATGCCAAACTTCACAGAAGTGATTGTTGAATTTAGGCACATGCATTTGAGCTGGTCTTGGAAAGGATGGAAACTTATAATAGTGTCTCATGTTGGTATGCCAAATATCGATTTTGTGGATGGTTGGGTGCGACGATGTTTTGGTGATGAGTGGATCCAAGAGGAGGTTCCTCTCTTGTTATTGACCTTTTGCAAATTTGAAAAATTTAAATTCCATCAAATGTATCAGGATATTTGGTGTTTTTACATAGATGCCCCTGAATTTTTTTAATTTTACGAGAATCCCTGCAAGCAACGGTGTTATAACTCTTTTGAATAAGAAGGGGAAATTGTCGCGTATATTTCGCCAAGCCTCGCATCATCACTGACCCCGCTCTCGGATCCTATCTGGTGATGGCATTGCACGGCACAGCCCTGTCGTTGACGAGGGGCTGCTGCATGATTTCCTCCATGAAGATTGTTAGTCTGGTGGAGGCGGAGAGAGGCAGGGGGACAAATGAGCCACAGATCCGTGCAGCATCGAGTGCTTTGATCCTGGTAGGATTTACAGGAGTTCATAGATTAAAGTGCAAGTCTTTTTTGAGTTGGGTTAAGCTTATTGATTAAATGTTGATCCCTTGCTTTTCATCCTCAATCCTCTATTTTGGAGGCTCGTGTACCCGCCAAAGGGGAGCAAAAGCGTCATAGCCCTCTAACTTTTCTTTCTAGTTGCGAGGGGTGTGGGTAGGTTGATCAGCAAGCATGGGGAAGGTAACACCAATCCTTCGCGGATCTGGAGGTGCTGCCATCTCGGTAAAGTCTCAAGGGAAAATGAAGTCTTGCTGCAAATTTTGTGGAAAGATAATCGGAGGAGGTGTGGTCACAAGACTGAAGCAATATATTGTTGGTGGCTTTAAGAACGTGGTCAAAATTTCTAATTTCTCAAGAGAGGCTAGGAATGAAGTGAATGATAACTTGAAAGGATATGCTGAAAACAAAACAGATGGTTGGAGAATAAAACAATTCAATGAATTCATATTTGAAAGAGAGTTCAATGTCTTGTCATTTGATTCAAATGATGATTTCCCATACCTAGCTGACATTCAGACTGCAACATGGAAGAATGCATATAAGATGCCAACATGAAACTCAATGAGGATTGAGCATGAGTAACATGGATTCACTGGTCTTGGTGGTTTTGGAGATACTGATGGGAATGCATTGTTCCTTATCAATGTTGGAGTGGGAAGTAGCGATGGCAACAAAAGCGGTACAAATGAGGCATCACCTAACAAGAAGCAAAAGGACAAAGAGCCCAAACCATTCCGTGAAGGATAGCTCGATCCACTATGTTTTGAACAACGATTCAAAATAGAAGACTTTTAAGAGATTGTTTGAGAATGTTTAGGAGCGAGTGGGAAGGGTAGTCACCGTGGAATTGACGAGATTATTTCAGCAAGAGGGGGTGTGGAAGAAGAGTGGACTAAGTATGGTTGATCACCAAGTGTGATGCATGGACAAAATATAGAAGGATGCATCTGAGCATGTAACGGATCACAAGTACATAGATCTTGCAAGTGGTGGCTGACAATGGTAGCAACTTCAAGAAAGCCATTGAGATGATTAGAAAATTCAACAAGTACATGATATTTTGGACCCCTTGTTAGGGGTGCTAATCAAATCGAATATCTTCGAATCCACCGAGATTTAGATTCCATTCATTTTGAATCTTTTACACTCGGATCGAAATTTATAATAAATTGCTATCTTAAATTCAGATTCAATTCATTATGACTTTCGAATATTCAAATTCGACTCATTTTATTTCAAATTTGAAATGATAGTTTATTTGTTAAAACTTGTATAAATAATTTATATGAAGAATATTAAAATTTAAAAGATTTTATTGTAAATCTAATTTTGAATATATACTACTACGATAAGTTGAAAAAACCATACAATCAAGGAAATATCATATAGATAACATATAATGGATAAACTACCTAATTTTATAGTTATTATATGCCCTTTACAATCTAAATATATTCTTTTTTCTAGTGATTAAAGAAATATATGAATATAATAGTTACATGATGCCTATTATAGAGATATAATATTGTTGACAAAAAAATAGAGCGCAATATGATTACCATTGCATGTAAAGCAAGAAAAGATCAAGCTCATATAAAAAATAACATATTTTTTTTGAAAAAAAAGAATAGTAGAATATGTCTTAACAAGTAAAACCAATTTATTCATCATGAGATAAAGATATCTAGAAGCTAAAGCTATGAAACACACAATTTTTGATATATAAATGAACAGGTTACACGTGATTATTATACATTAATATTAAATTGAGAATGACTCAGAGTTTTTTGTGATTCTCTTAATGCTTCTAAATTTCTGAATAGCAACTAAGATTGACCATCGTACTTATACTAAGTAACTCATACCCAAGCTAATGTCACTAGGCTAAAAAAAGAAATAGAGTTGATAACTTTATATTTATGTAAAACCGATGCATGGGGGACTCCCATCCCCGACTCAGACCATGTTTCAGAGCAAAATGACATGAACTTAGCTTAAGATATGGGCTAATCTTCTAACACAGGAATTGAGAAAACTAAGAAATGCAATAAAATGATAATTAAATTGGGTCTAATTACTGAGTAAGAGTAATTGGACTAATATTTGATAATAACATTAGGCCGTCATTTACTTGAGGGGCTTTTGGGTAAATTGAGTGATGTCTTAACTTGAACTTGTAAAGAGAGAAGGAAAGAGAGTAGATCGCATTACAAGAGACTATTATTGCATATACATGTCACCAGTAACAAGCCACACTGATGTAGCATGAGAGTACGGAAATCTTCTCTATGAAGTATGCACATGATAAATCTTGTAAGCGGAGCCTATATAAGAAAAAAAAGTTTAAGAGTGACCGCTTAATCATGTGTTGTAAGGGGATTTGATAGTTTATTTAGATGCTTGCTGCAAAGTGAATCTTGTGAACACTTTCTACTCTCGTACTTAGCGATTAAGGTATGATTAATAACTTTGTGGATGAAGAGATCCAAATAGAAATGAAAAATTATTTAATTTTGTATCCATACTTTGACATGTTATGATTAGTGATAAAATCTAAATAATAAATCTTTCAATGTGAATTAAATGATGTTTATATATTATTTTTTTGCATCTATTTACATGCAAATAAAGTTGTATAAAATGCATGGTAATCCTTTGATGCTATTATGCTACAACTCCCTGCATATGAACATTCAGAAAGAATTTGGATCGGCCATGGGTAGGGTTGTTACATATGTGTATGCAGTGACGGAGAGAAGGGGGACGGGTGGGGGCTTAGCCCCCCGGCTCTCAACCAAAGCCTCTATATATGTTTAATATATAATATTATATTAGATCTAAATACATAATTTAATAATTAAAATTTAAATATTATGTATAATAGTCCTCCATATCTCAACAAAAAAATCAATATATATATGATCTAATTACAATAATAAACTGTTCACATTACATGATGTGTATAACCGGGTATTGATCCATCCGTATATGTCCATCATCGTACCCGTTTATAAACCCCACTGATATATGGTTTTTATTTTAGCATATATGTTATAGAAAATGCTTTTTCTTGTTATTTTATCTGTATATATAGATTTGGATACCTCTTTCATTTTTTAGGATCTTAAAACGGATATGGTTATATATTTTTCTAGTGTATACATATATGGATACAGATACATATTTGTATCTGCATGTTTGAAATCCTATTTTTATCTGCATCGACTTTAAAACAGTATGCAGATACATGTACACAAGTAAGGTGGAGCATTGGGCTCGATCTGGCCCAACCCGAGAAAATTAAACCCGGCCCGAACCCGCTAATTTTATTCAGGCATTGGCCGGGTCAAGGCCCGAGTTTTTGGGCAAACCAAGGGCTCGTGCCCAGCCTGAGGCCCGTAGGGTCAGACTCAGGTTCGAGCCGAGCCCGCATCCACTTTGGTTTCATTACGCAACATCTTTCATGTTAGTTACCAAAAAATGGATGTATTATGGGTCTATGACCCCCCGAAGGCCTATTAAGCTGCTTTTTATGTTGCATATTGAAACCATGTCGAGAAACTGAATGAGACATATATGTACTTTTGGTTAGCACGAATCCATGTATTTTTTACTTAATAAAGAATGCAAAACTCGAGGAGTCTAGCTATCTAAATAGATAAATGCTCCATGGCATACATCTACAGTACTACACATATACATCCAATAAAATTCAGAACCCTTACACGTAAAATACACAATTTAAAAGAGTTCGATGGATGAGTGCAACAGTTTGCAACTTAGACTTCTAATTCTTAAATCAAGATTATTGTATTTAAGCTAAATAAACTCTTTACTGTAAAATCCTACGTATTAAAGAACTAACCAGCCTTCAATTAGACATAATCTTCAACTTTAAATAAGTCATTGCCTCTGAAAAGAATTATTCCAGACGATATAGGGGTCAAACTTTAAATCAGTGTGAGTGAGGTGGGCCGGGTCGGGCTAACCAGGGTCATAGTGGATTCGAGCTCCGAGCTTGATATTTCAGAAAAATGAGAACCCGGGCCCGATCCATATATATATATATATATGTATATATCAGGTTCGGGCCAGGTCCGGGCTTTTGCGGGTCAGGTTAAGGTTGGGACTGGGCCAGCCCGGCCCAATGCTCCATCCTATACACATGTCAAAATATGTATAACAATTGCGATAAGAGATTGGTACGCATATCTTTATTTGTTTGCATCATTATAAGTAAAATGTATTGTATAGTGTTACTTGTTTGGACATATTAAATCTAGTGGTATTACTTAATATCAAATTAATAAATGTGTATTTCAGTGATACGAGGAGTTTTGTAGGGATCTTTTTGTCAATATGATGTTTATAGATAATATTTATGTCCGATTATAAGTTTATATGTCAAAATATTAGTTTCAATCAATAACGGAATTATTGAAAGCTCGTCTTATAAATTGAATTCGTTTGCATACACCCAACCTCATAAATTGAAACTTCCGTTAATGTTCCGCATAACTTCTAAATTTCGCTCAAATCTGATGTCATTCCTATTTTATCTTAGTAGTTAAAAGTATAATCAATATTTAAGCAACTTAAATCCCATTTAAAATAGAATTAAACTTTTTACTATTGATATAAAATAACAAATGATCTTGGATTTGAGCGAAATTTGGAGGATATGTATAACATTAGTCGAAGATTCTATATATAAGGTTCGATTTTAAGAATTAAATATGAAAAAAATAGTTCCAACACATCTTTTGTAACTCACATCACAATAAAGAAAACCTTCCCTAAATATCAAGAATTAAAATGACAAGATAAACTAGATAAATAATATCTAAATAATTTGCCCCATCTAAATAGTTTAGCCCCCCAAGGTGAATTTTCTGGCTTCGTCCCTATGTGTATGTAAATATGTATGTGTTATGTAATACGTGCTTAAATGTAATTTTAAGTTAAAAATTAATACTTCAATAATTTATACTATGTATAAGATGATTTCATGTCAAGTCTAGAAGAAGACAATAATGATCGTATGAATACAAATGCTACAAAGCTAGACTATTATTCAAAATTTTATGTGATTTTTAGTTTTTAAAAGACAGTCGGTTAATATTTCCCTAAGGAAATGAACTGTGCAAATTCACCTTGATTTTTTTTGAAGTTATTGTTAAAGGAAAAATTACATTTTTTTATTTGAAACTTTTACAATTTTTTATTTGAAACTATGTACAAAGTTGCATCCAAGATTAAAATATGGAATAAGTTTGATGTCGTTTAATGCTGTAGATAATTCCATGAAAATATGCAAAGTTATGTAAGCTCCTGAATATGTACTCAAATGAAATTTTGGAAATTTAGAAAATAAAAATGCAATTTCACTAATGGAACTAAATACATAAAATGAAAACTTTACACTTTACAATTTACATACATTTTGACATATTTGTTTGGATTATCAACACCTCAATCAAGCCATCTCGGTGCCCTTTATAAACTACATCCTCGAAAGACTGACGAGGAAGGGTTTCTATTGCTTCTTGGATGGCTAGATACAACCAGGCATGGATTTTGCACATGAAGACCAACATTTTCTTGTATGTTTTGAACATATGATTTTAAATAGATGTCATTTGGTTTATGTAATGCTCTTGCTACATTCCTTATGTATATGCTTTCCATCTTTGTTAATATGGTGAGAGAATTTTTAAATGTCTTCATGGATGACTTCTTGATTTACGGAGATGATTTTACCACTAGTCTAAAATAAATATACCGAGTGCTACATAAATGTGCAGAGGTGAATCTAGTTTTATCTCGATAGAAGAGTCACTTTACACAGACCAAGGGGATTACACTTGGTCATGTTATCTCTAATAGATGCATGGAGGTTGATCTAATAAAAGTGGAGGTAATCAAGAAACTCGCTCCACCAACCAATCTCAAGTAGTTATAGTCTATTTTAGGGCACTGTCAATTTTTAGTGATCGTTTATCAAGGACATCAGTAAAATTACCTGGCTACTAACTGATCTTTTAACGAAAGTCATTGAATTCCAGATTGATGATGAATGTCTTTCGGCATTTGAGTATTTAAAAACATGATTATTCAGGCACCTGCCCTCCAACCACGTGATTGGTCTCTTCCATTCGAGATCAGGACAGTTGTTTTTGCTTTTACCATTTGAGATATGCTAATACAGAGGAAGAATGGTATACCATTTACACTGCACTACGCTAACAAGACCACGGATGCCGCTCAACGCAACTACACTATTATAAAGAAGGAAATGCTAGATGTTGTTTTTGCCTTGGATAGGTTCAGGTCCTACATTCTGGGTTCAAAGGTATCTCACTGCTTAGAAGATGTCAAACCACAACTTACTTGATGGATCATTCTGCTACAAGAATTAGATATAGAGATAAAGGATAAGCATGGAGTTAAGAATGTAGTAGTATACTGATTTCTGTGTTTTATCGTGGGTCTAAATAGTCCACACAAGGCGGGACTACTACGTCGTTATGGCGACCCACAATAAATCGTGATTAATCAACAATTAACCCACACTATAGATCAAGCAATAAGAAATAAATGTGAAGTTAAAATTTATTTTTAACTCTACATAAATGGTGTATATAGGCAAGTACGTAGAGAGTTCGAACACAGGGAGCAAACTGGGTAGATCAAACAAATATGTATGTGTGAGTGTGAAGGGTTGTCTACACTAATGCAAAGCAAATATTTTTGTGGGTTTTTAATTTTATATTTTTTTATTTATATTTTTTTAATTTTCTATGATTTTTAATTTTCTAATTTTTATAATTTTATAATTTATATTTTTTTTCTTTTTCAATAGTGGAATATATAAATAAGGTAATAAAAGAGGTGCTACAATATTTATAAAAATATGCAAAAATAGTCAAAAATTCAGAAATAAAATCTTTTTGGTCTTTTTATAATTTTTTTACTGTTCTTGTGATTTTTAGGTATTTTTCAGAATGTTTTTGGTATTTTTAAATAGCAAAATAAAGGAAAACAGGGAATTAGCTACTGGCTGTGGGTAAAATGGGAATTAAAAATATCAAACAGCGACAAAGTTTTTCCAAACTATTTTTAAAATAAAGAGGATAAAATATAGAACCTGCAGGAACTGAGTTTGCAATTTTTGGAATTTTCTGTAATTTTTAAGATTTTTTGAAGTTTTTAAGTATTTTTGAATTTTTAAGGTTTTTCTTTTGAAATTTTTAGTGATTTTTGGACTGACACTAAAGTAGGTTAAAATAGATAGTGGGTAATTTTTTTAGAATTTTTCGAGGTATTTTACTATTTTTTTGGTATTTTCTAAGCTAGACAGTAGGTAAAAAGCAAGTTTTTGATTTTTAATAAATATGAAAATGCAATAAAATCAAAAACTAAAAATATGGCGTGAAAGTGCAAGTGAACAAGAGATTAATCTGATTTTTGTGGAATTTTTCAAGTTAAAACGATGCCTTAAATAAATAGAACAAGCAAGCAAAAATCTCAAGACTAGCAGGGACTATTTCGCAAATAGACAAAACTCCAGGGGCACGCTTGCAATTTCTGCAAAAGTTTTGAACTTAAACAAACAGTATCTGGACTAAGCGTCAAAACCAAAAGACGCAAGGGCTTTATTGCAAAAATCACCAGGCCCACGTGAGTTTCACGCGCGCCTGGGAAGGGCACGGCTGCAATATCTCGAAAGCACAAGGGCTTAAATGTAAAATGTCCAGATATTTTATAACTGCTTACGAAAGTTTTGGCACTAAACTTAAACACACAAAAACTTCTGGGTCTCTTTGCAAAATCGCCAAGTCACTTGCGTAGAGCACGTGACCTGACGAGGGTCAAAATGGAATTAGCCCAAAAGTAGGGGGGTTACTTGCAAATTATACAACTATTTAAAACGCAGATGAAAGTTTCAAGGTTATTTAATAAATACAAAAATAAGTTGGGTCTAATGCGCAAAATACCCAACTTAGGCGGGCACGGATGGCGGATGAGGGTGTACTTTACACGTGGCAGCGATACGTGACACGGTACCGGTTCGGTCTGGACGGTCCCGATTAGATGCTCCTAGCGTGATCGACGGCTGGGGATGCACCAGATCCGACGGCTGCTGTGATTTCTGGAGACTCTCGTCGATCGGACGGTGGAGGACCACGCTGGAAGAACAGGGAGGACCTCTCGCCGGAGCGAGCTTCCTCTGAGAAGATCTCCATCCTCCGTCACTCGTTGAAGCTCAGATTGTCCAGAAACACTCCTGGTTGGTTGCTCTATCGATCGGAGGAGGCAAAAAGAGCGGGGGAGCTCCGTAGGGCCGCCGCCACGTCAAAGACGAGGAGACGGGTCCAAGATGCTCCGGCCGCTCGCAAAATCCTCTCCAGCACCTGGACTCGTTCGGTATACCTGCAAAAAGGGTGAAGGGGGTCGCGGGCAAAATGCCGCGACCCTCCAGTGGCAAGGAGGTGGTCTATAGGAGGCGGATAACAGAGAAACGAACTCGCCGGAGCTTGCTCCGACGAGGTGAAGGCGAAGGCTAATGGTTGAATATCAGGCGAAATGGAGGGTACCTATGGGATCCTACTGCTACAGGGCTAAAGTCAAGCAAGAAAAAAAAGAGAAGAAAACGTACCTCAAGGGTTGTAGACCCGAGGTTGAAACCTCACGGCCAGGAGGTGGCCGGAGATGATGGAACTCGGCGTTAGGTGCTTCGTCGCACCTCGCCTGAGATGGGGGAGGACTCTCCTGTCACCGGAGATCAACCCTCGACCCTCACCTGGAGGTTTTTGGCTCCCAAAGCCGGTTCCAAGAGGAAGAGGAAGGATGGGGGTCGGTTTTGAAGAATGGCGACGAGGGCTCCTTTGATCGAGGCGTAACGGGAAGATCGATGGCTCAAAGCCCAAAGTAAACATATGGCATGTAAGGTCATCCATCAGGGAATAAAAGTAGTGAAGACCCTACTGCGATTCGATGAAAGACCAGCCCGCGAAAAATCCAAGAAGTTGGGTGCCTTGGCATATCCCGCGGTCACAGACCTGGGGTCAAGGAGTTGACCCCCGGTCAACGGATGGCGTGGCCTGATTGGGCCACGTCATCCGCAAAAAGACAAAAATCAAATAAAAGTTTTGTAAATTAAATTAAAAATATTAAATGATTTAATTAATTTTAGGTTATTTAAAAAAATGTCTATTATTTTATTTAGTATTTTATTCTTATTTTTAATTATTTTTATGAGGTATATTTTTACAAGTTTACTATTATGCCCTTTATAGGTATAATATCTATATATTTTATTCTTTTATTTTTATTTTGTGTGTTTTAATTTTATTATTTTTATTTAGTATTTTTATAAAATCATAAAATACTTTTATACACACAAATATATTTTTGTTCTATTTTTCTGATATATTGTGTATATTTAATAAAATGTAAGTAGGTATTGTATAGGTATGTATATAGGTATAATACCTGTGTATTTTATATACATATATTTTTATTTTGAGTGGTATTTTGGGTTTTTATTCCTGTTTTAATGTACATAATTATTATAAATAATATTTACAACATTATAAAAATATAAAATTACAAAAATAATGAATAAAGAATAAATTGAATATTTTAATCAGTACAAATATACAATGATGGTCCAAAACTCAACTTTCAAACCGCAGCTCCGCCAAATGTGAAACCACCACCATTAAATAGATTATTTTATTCTATATACAATTAAAGGTTTGCTGCATTTGGAGTTTTCAGTTGTGAGATACGAGTCTGGGAAGTTGGGATTCTGGATTTTTATTCAGACTATAACTTTTTATCTGTACATTATTTTTCAGTGAAATCAATTTTGTATTTTTCTTTATTAAATTATCTACAAATTTCATGTACAAAGTTTCTTTATTTGATGTATAAAAAGTAGAACCAAAAATAGGTCCCAAAATGAATAAAGAATGAATGAAATACATTGTATTTGGCCCTTATCTCCCCCTACTTTATTCCTTGTCGACCTATTCATCAAGATGCCCAGGTCTCGGGATTTTGGATCATAAAATATTTACAATATTTTATTCTTTTTCTTTTCTTTTATTTATTCTATAATTTTGGCTTTAATTTCAGTATTTTATACACTATTTACAGGTACATGCATGAATGCTAAAATGTTCTATTTAATGCTATTTACATGCATTTGCTAGGGTTTTTGATGCCAAAATGATAGAATAAAGATGATGAAATGTGGATTCATCATATACCATCTTTCTAGACTGGAGCTTGGGAAGACATCAGAACAGTTTACACCTGACATCATAGAGACTTTTCTTGGCGAGGAAATACTTACGATTGCCTCATTCCATGGTTTGCTGACACTGTGAATTAACTTGTCTCCAAGGTAGTTCACAAGGTTGGCCTAAAGAGGAAATGTGAGACATTTCTTGCGAAAGCCAAGTTGTACCACTAGAAGGATCACACCCTTTACCACAAGGTTGTAGATAGTATCTAATATCGGTGTATTCCGCAGGACAATACCTAAGTGTCCTTGACTATTGCTGTAAGTTAGAGCTAGGGAAAAACCATTTCGAGAAGAGAATGACACAAAAAGTATTGACATGCATATATAGAGATATGATATCAGTGTAGTCGATACATTTTTATGAGGTCTTTGATGCATGAAGTATCGATTTTATCGATCAAATTTCTATCACTCTAGGATATTACATAACCCCTTTGGTTGCATCTTTGTTTAGACTTGTGTATAGGATAATAAGTCTAATTCTAAAGATATTTTTGAAGATGCTTAGGATATTATTTCCCTTTGATTCTCTAGACAATGACTTTGAAGACACGTACTAAAGACATTTTGACAAGGGAGACATGGCATGTGGTTGTGTTCTAAACAGGGATGAAGCTAGGAATTTGTACTTGGGGGGGCTAACTATTAAGCCATAAATTTCTACTTAGAGAATAAACTAACGAGGTATTATTGCTTATTTTATTTTGCAATTAGTTGTTATTTTAGTTATCAATATTTCTTGATTTTTATTGATTGCATAATTTGAAAAAAAATAACTACAATATTTTAAAAACTAATATTTACAAGATATTTTTACAAAATAACCCTCTAAACTTGTGATTTTGCATATATATATATGGAAAATATTATAGTTACAAAAATTATATTATTTCTAAGATGAATAATCTTGTATGTATTTTCATCAATGCGCTAGTTGTAGAGATAACTATGCAAAATTGTGAGTTTACATGTATATTTATATTAAAAATACTTTTTACAAATAGAAATTGATCGAATCATTTCTGCTATCATCTATTTTTTATTCTTGTCTATTTTCAAGGATTCATCGATATATTTTTCGTAATTCACTAAGATATATACATGCACACATATTGATACATTAAAATAGATAAATATATAGTAAATATGGGTGAAAAGAGATACAGTTATATATGTATATGACCTGCAACTATGTCTGCTTTATATGAAATTTGACATCATTACTCATATCCTTTTTAAAATAGATATTATTATGACTTTGAATCCACGACTATTGGTATATATATAGTTGTAGATTTTCTTTTAACTAAACGTAAGATAATTCAATACCTCAATTCACCATTTTTGATATAATTATTTCATAATAAATATATTTTGTATATTTATATCAAGTATAAGCCATCTAATGCATGCATGTTTAAGGTAATCAATAAATTATATCTAACATTATCCAACTGCTCCATATCTATTTTATCACTAAAAAACGGTTATACAGTTCTCTGTTTAAAAGTCCATCCCTATATCATATGGTATATGATATTTATTATTGCAAAATTATGCTTTACATTTGAATAAGGTTTTTGAAACCGAACCGGAAATCGAACAGGAAACCTTGCTGAAATGGTCGGATCGGGTCGAACCATGTAATCAAATCGGTTCAACCGGATGATGACGTCGTCATTATTTAAAATCAGATTAAACCGGGCCTGGTGAAAAAAAGTGGTTGAACCGGCTAATCAAATCGAAATGAAATAATATATATATAATATACACTTAATATACTTGAAATATATATAATACATATATGATGTATATATTTCACATTATACATAAAGTAATTTTCTTATACATCATCAAATATCATACATATCATATATATATATATATATATTATTTGGACTAGATGCTCTATAACATGATAATAGTTTAATTATATTAAAACCCAATACATGTAAAAAGTTGTCTTAGTTTAGTTGGATAGAAGTGTGAAATAGGTAACCAAAGATCATGGGTTCAACTCCCACTACTAACAATTTTTTTAAATAATTTAAAAATTAAATGTGGTTCAACTTCGGTTGAACCTGGTTAAATCGGGTCAAAAAATACATTTAATCGGACGAATTAATTAAAATTCGAATAATCGAACCGAACCGACATAAACCGTTTAATCGGACCGGTCCAGGTCCGGTTCACCGGTCGGACCGGTCGAACCGGCCGGTCCGGTTTCAAAAACACTGATTTGAACTGAAAAACAACTGTATCATAATCGAAGATTAATATATCAGTGTTTTTCGGTTATTATTTTTAAAATTTTACCTGCTCATCGCTAAATTTTGAACTAAGAAATGAGGAATAATTATCTAATTTAAAAAAACAGTAATGTAATAAATGTTACTATAAGAACCATTGTCGATTATATTACAACAGATATGCCATTCGTCACTATTTTGAAGTGTACAAAATAATTTTGTTACAAATGTTATCATCATCATATATTCAACCACTGACGATATGGTGATGGATTTTAAAAGAACGTCGCTATAGATCCATTTCATTGTAGTGTACACATTTGGATCCGATTTTAAAGAATATGGGAACATATTTTTCGTATATGTTAATACACATATCTGTTATTGTGTTCATATTTGAAAATGGATAAGGATAAGATGAGCGCTAAATCCATATATATGGGGATAAATGGGGTTGCTCCCTGTGGGCAGCCAACATAGGTGCTCCCGTCGTATTTTTCCGCATTTTTTTAAAAATATCATGTATATTCATCTATATATCCCTCCAATATGACATTCAAATTTCGTCAAAAATGGGGACTTCTATGCCCTCCATCTAGAATAAGTCGATTACAACAATATTTAGACCGTTGAAATTACATGTTCTAGATGGAGGGTATAGGATTCTTTGTTTTTGACGAAATTTGAAGGGCATATTGGAGGGATATATGGATGAATATAAGTTGTAATGCTTTTCAAAAAAATAAAAAAAATACGGAAAAATGGGACGAGGGCAGCCCCATTTTTTCTCTATATATATATATATATTACAATTTACATCTCTAAGGGTAGGATATTTATCTTTTACATGTAGATATAGTAGCATATAATTGATGTTAACACTAGAATATCTAAGTTTTATGTGAATTTTCTACCTTTTATAATAAGTAAAGGTTGCATATACAATATATAAATGATGGGAACTTGGGAGGCTTGGGGGGTCCAAGCCCCCTCCCCCCCCCTCTCTCCGTCTCTATTTCTAAACCACCTCTTTTTAACAAATAAGATCTTTCAAGAGGTTGTAGCGATGTGTGTGGTCTACATCAGAGAACATCTCTTTTAGATTCGGCATTATATCTTGAGTTGTTTTTATATCTGCATGTTGCTTCTGAAGCACAATGGATAGGGATCACAGAATATAATAACAGGTCAGCTATTGGCCATCATCATACTTTTCATTATAATTCTTCTTTCATAGACTTTAGGTTCACAAACTTGTCCTTAGTGAGCACATAACTGATGCGTTCCGCGGTAAAAACAAGTTTCAAATTTTGGAACCAGTCCGAGTAATTTGGTCCAGTCAACTACTTGACTTTCAAAAGCTTGCAGATTGGGTTCATAAATTTCATCTGAGATTAATACATGCACTTATTAGTATATATATACATGTGTCTTCTTTGATTAAGAATTTTAAATCAAAAGTTGTCTTTCTTTTAATATTTTGAAAGTCCATTCCCTTGGTTAACTTTAAAACATGACGTATACTTATCAATATATGTCCGGGAATACGGGTGATCTGCCTTCCACCTTTGTTTGTATAAGAAAATGCAATTATAGTGAAGTAAGCAGGAACTCTTTCAACTTTGCAAGTCCAACTTGTATTTTCAATTCGGTCTTTGACACCCAAGCCCCCCACCTCTAAGATGATATTGACTCGTTGCCAACTGAACCAACTGCCAACATGAATAGAACTTGCTATGTGCAATTCAATATCGCTTTAATTATATGAGTAACAATATCATGGTCACTGATAAATCCTAGATTTATCAACATAAAAATCATATATTATCTCTCTTGCTTAAGTATTTCAATAAGATCCAATAACAACTAACACTAATTATGTATTTAGGTGTTGTAAATAATCAACTCTAATTGTATAATATTATTGTGTTATTATTTTATGTGCTTCTTCTCTATTAAAAATCAAATAAAATTAGGATAAAATTGTACATAATTATTATAACCTAGAATATAGTTCAAAAATACAAAATAACTGAGAAAAGAAAATAAAAGAAAAATGTTTTCATAATTTAATTACTTGTTTAATTTTTATCTATGTATATATGACCGTATTTCTCCTTGACTTCTATATGAAAGTTTGTAGATCTCATCGAGATCTACAACTTTCACGTTTTTCATTTTTTCTAATTCGATCCTCTTCCATTTCTTTTTTATTTTATTCTGTTTTCCTTATTTTATTGGATTCTGATTGGACCATGTGGTGCCCTCTAGGCCGCCCACGTGGTCCGTCCCTTTCTTCTCCATCTGCTTCTCCTTTCAACCGTCGGATGGGTTTGATCAAAATCAAATCCATCCGCTCCTTGGTGTTGTCATTTTAACAGTCGGATGCATATGCTTGGGTGCATCAGAAATGCAAGCTAGTACCCAATCATGGGTCATCCGGTGTCGATCGAACGATCATCACATCATCCCTAACCTCTGGCACACTCCCTTGCGCCTGGAAACCACCATCAACTGCCTAATAACTCCCTATTTTCCCTTCATCATCAACCATCATCTCGACTAACTTCCTCCACCAATCAATAACCCTAACATCCATTTCTCTCACACAACCTTCCATTCCCAACTTTCTATAACCTCTGTTAACTGATGAGCGGTTAAACTCCTCGTAAAACCACTTGAACCATCTCGCCCTCTACCTTCAAATAGGCCATCTTCACCTTCATTAATGCCTGCCCACCCTTGCGAGAGCTTTGGCCCAGTCCTTCTCCTTCTTTTCTTGACAGAATAAGGAGAATCGAAGTGGCCACAATGACTTATGGCTCGTGTGAGAACCATGGTGAATATGCCATGCCACAATGCTCCGTGGAGCAGCTATTCGAGCTTCTCGAATAGGCTGATTGGGTGAAGTGACGACCGGAGTATCGCCTTGATCCTCAGCCCATGCCATTTCCTCTCCATGCGTCTTCTTCAAGTTGCAGGTAAGGTAGATTAAGTTTTTTTGTTCTATTTCTTGGAATTTTCTAGAACTGTACATATGAAATCATCTCATGCAATGCATGCTTCGGCCTTCGATGAGGTTCCATGATCCTCGTCGGAGAGACCACTCATCAGTTCCCTTCTTCCATATCCCTAACCACTAAGACCCATCTTCCTCTCCAGTATGGAGAAGAATCCACTATGGATGCTGCCTTCTACACTCCGACACAACCCATCATTCCGCCTCACCTTCACACGACACTTCAAATTGCTCTGGTTATGCTTTGCTAACCATGGCAAGTCAAATCATCTTCAATGACTGGAGTTTCGGTCGAGCTCTGTTCTAAAGGAGAGCCTCTGATGAGCGACCAATTTCTCGCCATCTCAGAAGCTCACAAAGCTTCATAGCGACTCTAGCTTCTTCGCTGAAGCTCTATCGATGATCAGATTGCCTCTATAAAGCAGGATTAAGATGGAGGAGGAGATACAC
Source organism: Ottelia alismoides (assembly GCA_037367405.1). Taxonomy (NCBI): domain Eukaryota; kingdom Viridiplantae; phylum Streptophyta; class Magnoliopsida; order Alismatales; family Hydrocharitaceae; genus Ottelia; species Ottelia alismoides. Next base: position 233,357 of record JAZKJV010008800.1, read on the forward strand.
ACTTGTCGGAGACCAGTTCTAGCACCGTCGTGAGCAGTGATGTTCATCCAAGGAGAAGTTACAGTTGTCGTCGGATCATTTCAATTTGGAGATGATCCAACGGTTGTAAAGCGACCACGTCTCGTGCCTTTCCAAGACATAGCCTAGGAGCTCAAGACTTAGCCTTGGTGGATCTGGAGCACTCGTGAAGCATGGAGGCGTGCCACACATCTTCCCAACCTACAATCGGCCCTTACCTAGACCCGAGCCTCACCACACGCATGCTCTACACATGGAGGGATGGGAATTTTGCAGCCAAGCGACGACGACTATCAAAAACTGTGAAAATACCCCTACTAGGGAGTATTCAATAAATTCATCAACCAATTTTTCTTATTTTAATTTTAGTCCATGTATGGACCTATGTGTAAGACTTTCATTATGTTTTATTACAATTATGCCCTTGGATTCAATCGTGAATATCTTGAGCACTTGGACTCCAATTGATGTGATTTCAATTTCATTGCGGAGCTTATTTAATTATCATATGGCTTATTTGTTCTCTGATTTAATGTTTATTTTGTGATCAATTAATTGGAGATTTATAGATGCTCTTAATCATATGAAATGAAACTTGGCTTTTGATTAAATGCTCAATTGGAGCCAGATTTTTTATTTTGATCATTGTCTAAGTTAAACGATCATACTATATTAATGTGTACATTTGCATGTGCTAATGTTTAATCATTCTGTGCATCATGTCATCATTTACTAATATGTATCTCTCTGTTTTAACATCACATTTTGCTTCATTCTTGCATGCTTGTGTTTTGCATTATCATGCAATTTTTGTTGTGCATTATTTGACTCTCTCTGTTTCGACGCATGTAATTTAATCATCATTTAACATAGATATTTAATTATGATTAATTATATTATGGATCGTGTCCTTGTGTTCATCCCAGGTTAAAAATTAAAATCGAGTCCTCTTAACAAAGATACTTCTCTCATTTCTGTATGGTTCGCTAAGTGCTCGTGGTACGACATATACTTATTATTATATGCATTTTGTGATTCATCAGATGGCATCATTACTTGGGACATGGATTCATTAATATGATTATTTAGGTTTTTATATCCTTGTTAAGTTGATTGATATGTTATTTACGTCATTATGCGATATATTTACTTGTTTGACAATCTTTGATATCTTACATATTCTCATTTGTAGCAGAGCTCGTTCATCGAGGATGCTCATGGAGAGGCTGGAAGCTCGAAGGAAAGTTCCTGCTGAGAGAAGCCGCAAAAGATGTCTTAAGCATTTTGAGGATTATTTTTTTGTTTATATATTTGTAATAATCATGGACTTGGACTCTAATATTTGTGTGTTGAGTCTGTTTCACCCTCATGTGGGTGGGACTCAACTTGAGTGGCTGATATTAGGGTTTAGGCACTTAACTCCTAGAACTTCTTTAGATTTGATCTTTTTGTGCTTGATCCGTAATATAGGACGCACTAATTTCATCTTAGAAGATTCACTCATCTCTAAGATCCATGGGGCACACTTAATTTATGTTCAACCTAGCTCAAATTAATTTGATTCTTTTCCCGCTAATAGAACGCATGATTAGGAGCGATTTTTCATCAACTTGCATACAATTAGATGATGTTTATATATCCAGTTATGCACGTGCATAGAGAAAGTTGGCATCACTGTAAGTTTTCTCTTCAGCATACATCATGAGTTTTACATTTGCATGGCTTTTCCCGTATCCTTACCTCATGTTTTACCACTTAGGATCTAAAGGAAATGGGACTGGACAATAGACGATGCATTATATGCTCAACTTAATTAAATAAGTGATGCCCTACTCTCTAACAATGGGACTGTTAATGTAAGTTGACCTAATTAAAATGAAGCTAAAAATTAACCTTGTTTGGGAGAGAAAACCCCGCATTATTCGTATGTACATTATGCATGATTGAGAGATGATGACGTATTCATATGATAGAGCCCAAACCCTACTTAAACTTGCTTGTAATGGACTCTAATTTGAATTATCACCAATAAAAAAGACAAGATAATTAGACCGTATTTTTTGTCTTCATTGTGTGTGTTAGTGAAATAATTGGGTTTGATTGATATTGTTTGACTCTGCCAAAGCCTCTCGAAACCCTAAGATCCATTTTCATATCCTAAGATTCTTTCATCTTGGGATTTAGCTAACCCTGATTCTTCCCTCCCTTACATTCCTATTCTTTATTTTCATCCTAAGTATGGGAGGGGTCCATTTCGTTCTGATTGTTCCTCTCGGGTCACCTAATTTCTTTCATTTCTTGGCTTAAGCCTTTTCTTAGCTTAAGTATAGGGGATATGAGTCTCTATATTCTTCCGACTATTCTTTTCACTCAATTACTCTTATTGTGATCTTGGTTCAGTTCTATACATTTTTTATACTTAGTATGAGCTATATCTTCATATCACTTTGTTCTATGATGACATAGCACCGGCAAAGTATAGGGGGGAGTACCGTATATTTTGTATACATACTTTAGTCATAGCTCATAATTTTTAAAATTTTCAAACTTTTTAGGTTACGAATATCGTATTATATTCTTGGAAATGATTTCTGTACAAAATGTTTTGAAACTGATTTTGAAAATTTTATATATATTTGACATGATTTTCAAAAGTTTTACGAGATTTGTGAAAATATGGATTGATATGTTTGGAAAATCATTTGTAAAATATTTTGAAACCTAGGGGACATTATTTGAAAAATTTTTTACTTAAGTTTTGAAAAATAGGGGTTGACCCGTTTTGAAAAAATCTTTGTAAAATGTTTTGAGCAAATCCTATTTATATGTGACAACGTATGTAAAACGTTCTCAAAATTCTTTTCAAAGCTAGGGTCTAATTGAGTATAATTAATTTCTTAACTCTCTAACTTTCAAGAACAAAATAAAAATGAAAAAAATAAAAATTATAAAAAGATTAACTTATTAATTTGTATCTTTCTCTAACATTTTCACCATGCACTTAAGGCTTGAGATGGTCTTTAACACTTGATTTAAGAAGTCTAGAGATTTAAAGTTAACATGTCTTCATTATTAGGGTCTGATGAGTCTCAAAACCGGCCCTTTAATAGTGCTGAATTAGCACTTGATAATGTCATCGCTGTCGGGCCGAGATGGGCTCATCAAAGACCATCTCATTTAAATATATGTCAATCAAAATGAGATGGTCGTATTTTTTTTACTTGGCAAGAAACCAAGGTCAAACTCAGGGACATGAGCCTCTCTCGTATTATTCGGATTTTCATCTATTTAACTAAGTGTTGAATTGAAGATCAATATAGGACAAAGCATGCAAAAGGATACAACAAGACAATGCATTAAAGCAAAATTAAACATGCTTTTTTTTATTTTATTTTATCAAGCAACTAAATGCGAACTTAAAGAAACTAATATGCCCGAAATGATAATTACTTGAGCCATAAAAATGTGAGTCAAACGGAGTCGAATAATGAAGCACTCTACATTGATATAGCATCTAGGCAAGAGAAACATAGAAATCTGGACACTTAGTTAATCAAATAGTGCATTACAGATCACAGTGTCAAAACTAAAATCTAAGCATGCCATAAGAAAGATGACGAGAAGAGCTTCAAAATGAAACTAAAATCATCGCAATCGGATATATGTAGCTCAAGATACGCATAAAAGAAGCCAGAGGCATAAATGCAATAAAACATAAAAAGATAACTACAAACAGGTCCCTGTAAGGGACTAAAATATAAATATAAAAAGTACGAGGCCTTCTCTGTAAAATACCCATATATACAGGGGGATTTTTGTAATTTTTAAAACCCGCGAGGGCATAATTGCAAAATACCCAAGTGCACATGGATTGCACGTGCTCCAAGGACCTGTCTGCAAATTGGAGAAGAAGGCGGGGCCTGTGCGCAATTTACCCAGATGGCACATGTTGTGCACGTGCCACCAGGCTCGGAGGAAGGTTCGGTCGCGGAAGAGGCTCGGCGCTGCTTCGGGTTGGCTCGGAAGTGGTCTGGGCTCCAAAAGGATCGGCGCAGGTTCGGGAGCTCCGAGCCTGATGGTTTGGCGCCAAGGCTCGACTAGGCGCGAATCGTTGACACGTGGCTACTCGATCACCGTTGAGTCTCTAAGATCAACGATCCTGGAGACATCTCCTTGTTGGCGACGTGGTTGTTCCTCCATCATTGGATGTTCTCTGGGGAGGTACATCCAACGGTACATGTATCTTCCTCTCCGGCTGTAACAGGCGGCGGAGTCCAAGCTCCGGCGAAGGAGCTCCAGCTCCGTCGATCGCTCTCGGCCAAGGTGGTCCTCCCCCGAGCTCTCGTGAAGTATGTCGAGGAAGCCACGAGCGAGGGGAAGGTGACGGACCTCCGAGGTCTGGCCATCGAAGCTCTGATGAAGGCGTCGAGGCTAACAAAGTTGGCTCCAACATCCTTCCGGCCATTGAAGGAGTTAACGACCTGCAGCGTTAGGCACATAGCCGAAGCAGATGGGCGAAGTGCGTGCGAGTGGAATGGGAGCTTTAGAGGGGCGAAGAGAGTGGAAGCTCAGAGCTCCTCCGCCGTGGGTGGCGGAGGAGATGGATCGGAGGGCAACAAGGTGTGGAAGAAGGAGGAGATGATCCGAGGGCTTCACGTGAAAGGGGGTTGCGTAGCGGAGCTCGAGAGATGTACGGTGAAGGGCGAAATTGGTCGAGGATGCTAATTAAATAAAAGAAATTAAAGAAGAATACAATAGAAGAAGAAGGAGACTTACCGAAGGTTGGGCGGAGGGGGCTCGTGCTCGAGGTCATCGGAGGATCTCGGGGTCATCGCTGAACTCCCCCGGCTACGGGGAGCAGCTTGGCGGAGGCGGAGCTCCGCGGGCCTGGCCTACCATGGCCAGGGGTCGTCACCGGAGTAAACCTCCGTCTTTGCGCTCCTCGTCGCCCCCTCACTGTCACTGGGGGGCGGTGGCTTGCTGGGAGGTCACCCACGTACAGGTGGACCGAGATGGAGGACGGTGGAAGGGGAGTATTTAAAGGTGGTGATGGCGGAGCTGATGAGTGGAGTTGATGGTTTCGAGGGCGTGCATGGCGCGACTGGTAGTGGATCGAGGTTAGTGGAGATATGCGCGAGAATCATGGAGGAATGGAGAACGTATTGGGACGGTTAGCAAGAGGAGAGGTGGTCGGAGGAGGTGGAGATAATGGAAACGGCGAGGAGTGTTCATGCGGTGGAGATCGTGGGAAGAGAGGGGCTTCGGGAGGTTGACGATGAACAATGGTCGTTGGATCTAGAGATCCAACAGTGGACGTTAGGGCACGAAGCAACGGGTGAGATTAAATCCGAGGCGATATGATCTAAGGCAGATGAATGCGCCACATGTCACGCTGCGGGCGAAGCGCCATCGGGTGGTTTGGATCCCCTCTAGAAGATGATCGGATGGTCCACATCAAGGTCGTTTAAAGAACGGTGGAGATTCTGGGGCTGGGACGCGATCGAGTGGCGCAAAGAGGTGCCACGTGTCGTGGTATGGTTGAGGCGCGAATGGAGGGTGATGACGAGAGGCGGGAGATGATCGGGCGGTAGGGAAAAGAAGCGGGTCGTGGAGAGCTTATGGCCGTTGGATCTCAGGAGGAGATCTGACGGCTGAGGGCACGAGCGGATAAGACAAGGCGGGCGGGCCACGTGGCTCACCCAGAACGGGCCACGTGGCCCAATCAGATTATTCCAAGCTTCCAGTTGACTTTTAAAGGGATAAATGGCCGAATTTGAGAAAACTCAAAACATGAAAGTTGTAGATCTTGATGAGATCTACAAGTTTCATGTTGATCAAAACTAGAGATGAGATCAACTGTAGCCACCAAATATTTTTAAGGGTATTTTTAAGGCTAAAAATACCACGAATTTTAGTTTTGCCAATTTTTTGTGGTTTTTAATTTATTAAGGATTCTGATAATTACAGGACATTAATTGGGTTTTATTGACATAAAACTAAGCAAGGGGGTTAATAATTGGAAATTAAGATGATGAAATTGGGTTTCATCACCCCCCTATACTTAAACTATGACCGTCCTCGAGCATCAAAGAGAATGACTAAGTTGGATTAACCCCCCTTGTGCATGTGAGTACAGGATCCAATCCGATCAAGTTGACTCAACTTTAGAGGTCCAAAATTCTAGAGTTCAACCCAGCCTTAATCAAGAGGCATCCAATTCCTCTACTTCTCCAGACTCTCTCTGATGTACACATGATCTAAAGGATATGGCATTTTAGTGTTGACTGCAATTCTGAGAGTAGAGTCAAATCTTCACCCAAAGTCTCGGTCCGAGAAAATCTCCTAAGGACCCAATCCTCAACACTAGGGAATAAATCAAATCTTGTGTTCGATCCACCGTCTCTTTAGTTGTCAGACTTAGAAAATGTAGATGGAAGGCCAGTAATGGAGGGCATGGGGTTGTGTCATTTCTTCTCTCCCTCTCATTGGAACAAGGATTCTCTCTAGTGCCTTTTACGCAACACATTTTTTTGGTGTTGATCACTGCATCCGTTAAGAGAAGTTGGAGCCGTCTGCACTTCTTTTCCTGGGAGTACACCGGGGTGTGTCTCTTTTGAGTACCTATCATACCTTCGACACCCAGACTTGTAGCATTTACGATGCAGAGCCCTTTTTTGGTGCAAGCCCGACTCCTGGTCCTAATAGCGGTGGTCCAAGTGGACACTTTGAAAAGTTTGGGAGCGCTCGCCTTTGGTGGAAACTCTTTGATATTTTACTTTGTGGAATGAGCTTTTCTTTGGAATTTCATTGACTTGTATAGTTTGTGGCTAGCTCCACTGCTTTTACCAAGAGTTGGCGCACACTGATCAACATTTTTATTTATTTCACACCCTGGCACTTAGGTCAATATCAAGAGATTAGTATAAGAACCAAGTTCTCATATTGGCTAATATTGCTGACACTCTGGTTTCATGAAGCCTCCAAAGATTTTATCCCATCCTCGAGCATCATTAGATCAAATCCAAATTCGAATTCCTCATCCCAATCCCTCAGGTGAAAAATCAACTCATCTCATCAAAAACCACAGTCGTGCAAGTGATGTGCTGATCATATTCTTTTTGTCTGAGACTAAGCATTTAATATAGCATGCAAATCTAGAAAACTAGGGGAATGTAGATGATTAAGTCTATGACCCTGATGGCTAAGGCTGGTTAACCTAAAATCTCAAAGACCTCAAAAAGCTAAGTCTCATTGATCATTTCAGATCCTGGGTGGAAGTGTAAATGTAGAGGATTAATCCAACTCCTTCATTCAGAAACACAATTTTTTTTGGACTTCAAGAGATATTAGAACTGCCTAAACTCATTTAAGCATCTACGTTTAGCCAGTATGGATGTAAGTATAGGCCGAAGCCCGTTGCTTGAGGACGGGGCCTTACGCGATGTCCTCTAAACCATCCAATCTGCTAAAGGCGAACCCCACTGAACGCGGCTACTTAATTGGGATTAGTAGTCATCTAACGGCTCCTAAAGGATTTTTGAGTTTTTCTCATTTTTAAGGATTTTAATAAAGGTTAAAACACCAGTTAGACTCAACTTTCCTTGAAAAGAGATGGAGATTTTTTTAAAACCATGTCACACAAATAAAAAGTTTTCAAAACATTTTCAAAAGAATTTTTCAAGGAAAAATCGTTTTTTCGAAAATATTTTTAAAATAGCGTAACATAGTATCGAAAAGCCGTAAGAAAAACATTTGAGTTCTCTTAGTATAAAGAATTTTACCTTAGCCAAAAAATTTTAAATTTTTCAAATTTTTCAGTTTATAGCTAAAATAAGTATACGGTATATACGGTATACCCCCCTATACTTAAACTTTGCTATGTCCTCATAGCACTAGATGTTACAAGTCCATAGGTCCATTTAAATATAAAGGAATATATGGGAGCTAAGAGGAGCTCCCCCTATACTTAGGTTAGAAATAACCTAAGTATAAAGGCACGGAAAGGAGAGTAGAGAAAATCACGAGGACTCAGATCCCCCCTATACTTAGGCTGAGATTAGCCTAAGTATAAAGATGGGAATTGATGTTGGGAGGGACCCAGTGAATGAAAAAGATGGGTGGATATACAAGTGAACGGATGAATCTACGGAGATGGATGGAGTGACTAAGGTTCTGGGGAGTGTATCGAAGCAATCATGGCTCAATTCAAGCAAGCAAGACCCTTAAATTCACCAACTCACACATGAAATCAACCACGGTTGGTTTATTATCTTGTCGGTTTTATTGGTGATAAAACATTATATTTTTACGCGGAGAAAATGTGAAGTGAAAATCAAGGCGTACGCGCGGGTGTTGCTCTCCCAAAATTGAAATTTTACTCCATTTTATGTTGACTTGCAATTAACAATCCCAATTATTATTTAATGTTGTCACTGAATTAAGGTTAGCACAAAATCAAGCAATCATCGTCTACCGTTCATTCACATATTCCATTAATCCTAGGTGATCAAGCTAGGAAAGAGAAATCGAGAAAAGTCGCGCATTCGAGAAAACCATGATCTAAGCTAAGCGAGAAATCATGCAGTGACTTAGCGAAAAAATCCGTGAAAAACTTGGGCCGTTTTGAAAAACCAAAATCAATATGTATGCAAGTCGATAAAAGCCGCACCTAATCATGCTTCTATTAGCGGGAAATAATATCCATAATTTTGGCTAAGTGAGGCGAGATTATGTGCATCTATATCTTAGTGTGTCTTACCTACAAGCAAGCATGTAAAAGATGAAGAAAATAAAATGATCTCAGAGAGCCGTGTGCCTGGTCCTAGGTCGACACTCAAGTGGGGACGATCCCCACACAACCACGATCGTTTGATTACACTCGCGAGTCTTCGATCGAAGACCGCTGTAAAAGACGAGTTTATTACAAAATACATGTCATGCAAAAATGGCATTTTTTCTTTCTTTTCAACGTGCTCCAAGCGTGCTTCTGCGGCTCCTCACAGCAGGTAGCTCCTGCTCCTCGCCTCCTTGAACCATCAAGGGCCATGTCACAAAAATAATGGTTAGAGATCGATTAAGAAAAAATTTTATAATGCAACATAAATGACAAAGTTGACCTATAAAGAAAGATACACTTAATTAAATAAACAAAAAATCCAAAAAATGTAAGAAATGATCCGTGTCCCCGGCAACGACGCCATTTGATGAGTCTCAAAATCGGTCCTTTAATAGTGCTGAATTAGCACTTGATAATGTCATCGCGGTCGGGCCGAGATGGGCTCATCAAAGACCATCTCATTTAAATATATGTCAATTAAAATGAGATGGTCGTATTTTTTTTTACTTGACAAGAAACCAATGTCGAACTCAGGGACACGAGCCTCTCTCATATTATTCGGATTTTCATCTATTTAACTAAGTGTTGAATTGAAGATTATGATAGGCCAAAGCATGCAAAAAGGATACAACAAGACGATGCATTAAAGCAAAATTAAACATGCTTTTTATTTTATTTTATTTTATCAATCAACTAAATGCGAACACAAAGCAACTAATATGCCCGAAATGATAATTACTTGAGCCATAAAAATGCGAGTCAAACGGAGTCGAATAATGAAGCACTCTACATTGATATAGCATCTAGGCAAGAGAAACATAGAAATCTGGACACTTAGTTAATCAAATAGTGCATTACAGATCACAGTGTCAAAACTAAAATCTAAGCATGCCATAAGAAAGATGACGAGAAGAGCTTCAAAATGAAACTGAAATCATCTCAATCGGATATATGTAGCTCAAGATACGCATAAAAGAAGCCAGGGGCATAAATGCAATAAAACATAAAAAGATAACTACAAACAGGTCCCTGTAAGGGACTAAAATGTAAATATAAAAAGTACGAGGCCTTCCCTATAAAATACCCACACGCATAAGGGCATTTTTACAATTTTTAAAACCCGCGAGGGCATAATTGCAAAATACCCAAGTGCACATGGACTGCACGTGCTCCAGGGACCTGTCTGCAAATTGGAGAAGAAGGCGGGGCCTGTGCGCAATTTACCCAGATGGCACGTGCTGTGCACGTGCCACCAGGCTCGGAGGAAGGTTTGGTCGCGGAAAGAGGCTCGACGCTGCTTCGGGTTGGCTCGGAAGTGGTCTGGGCTCCAGAAGGATAGGCGTAGGTTCGGGAGCTCCGAGCCTGATGGTCTGACGCCAAGGCTCGGCTAGGCGCAAATCGTTGACACGTGGCTACTCGATCACCGTTGAGTCTCGAAGATCAACGATCCTGGAGGCATCTCCTTGTTGGCGACGTGGCTGTTCCTCCATCGTTGGATGTGCTCCAGGGAGGTACATCCAACGGTACCTGTATCTTCCTCTCCGGCTGTAACGGGCGGTGGAGTCCGAGATCCGGCGAAGGAGCTCTAGCTCCGTCGCTCGCTCTCGGCCAAGGTGGTCCTCCCCCGAGCTCTCATGAAGTATGTCGAGGAAGCTGCGACTGAGGGGAAGGTGCCGGACCTCCGGGGTCTGGCCATCGAAGCTCTGATGAAGGCGTCGAGGCTAACAAAGTTGGCTCCGACATCCTCCCGGCCATTGAAGGAGTTAACGACCTGCAACGTTAGGCACATAGCCGAAGCAGATGGGCAAAGTGCGTGCGAGTGGAATGGGAGCTTTAGAGGGGTGAAGAGAGTGGAAGCTCGGAGCTCCTCCGCCGTGGGTGGCGGAGGAAATGGGTCGGAGGGCGACAAGGTGTGGAAGAAGGAGGAGATGATCAGAGGGCTTCGCGTGAAAGGGGGTTGCGTAGCGGAGCTCAAGAGATGTACGGTGAAGGGCAAAATTGGTCGAGGATGCCTAATTAAATAAAAGAAATTAAAGAAGAATACAAGAGAAGAAGAAGGAGACTTACCGGAGGTTGGGCGGAGCGGGGCCTGTGCTCGAGGTCATCGGAGGACCTCGGGGTCATCGCTGAACGCCCCCAGCTATGGGGAGCAGCTTGGCAGAGGCGGAGCTCCGCGGGCCTGGCCTACCATGGTCAGGGGTCGTCACCGGAGTAAACCTCCGTCTTTGCGCTCCTCGCCGCCCCCTCGCTGTCATCGGGGGGCGGTGGCTTGCTGGGAGGTCACCCACGTACAGGTGGACCGAGATGGCGGATGGTGGGAGGGGAGTATTTAAAGGTGGTGATGGTGGAGCTGATGAGTGGAGTTGAGGGTTTCGAGGGCACGCATGGCGCGACTGGTAGTGGATCGAGGTTAGTGGAGATATGCGCGAGAATCATGGAGGAATGGAGAACGTATTGGGACGGTTAGCAAGAGGAGAGGTGGTTGGAGGAGGTGGAGATAATGGAAAGGGCGAGGAGTGTTCGCGCAGTGGAGATCGTGGGAAGAGAGGGGCTTCGGGAGGTTGACGATGAACGATGGTCGTTGGATCTAGAGATCCAACGGTGGACGTTAGGGCGCGAAGCAATGGGTGAGATTAAATCCGAGGTGACATGATCTAAGGCAGATGAATGCGCCACGTGTCACGCTGCGGGCGAAGCGCCATCGGGCGGTTTGGATCCCCGAAGATGATCGGATGGTCCACATCAAGGCCGTTTAAAGAACGGTGGAGATTCTGGGGCTGGGACGCGATCGAGTGGCGCAAAGAGGTGCCACGTGTCGCGATATGGTTGAGGCGCGAATGGAGGGTGCTGACGAGAGGCGGGAGATGATCGGACGGCAGGGAAAAGAAGCGGGTCGTGGAGAGCTTAGGGCTGTTGGATCTCAGGAGGAGATCTGACGGCTGAGGGCGCGAGCGGATAAGACAAGGCGGGCGGGCCACGTGGCTCACCCAGAACGGGCCACGTGGCCCAATCAGATTTTTCCAAGCTTTTAGTTGACTTTTGAAGAAATAAATGGCCAAATTTGAGAAAACTCAAAACATGAAAGTTGTAGATCTTGATGAGATATACAAGTGTCATGTTGACCAAAACTGGAGATGAGATCAAATGTAGCCACCAAATATTTTTAAGGGTATTTTTAAGGCTAAAAATACCACGAATTTTAGTTTTGCCGATTTTTTGTGGTTTTTAATTTATTAAGAACTCTGATAATTACAGGACATTAACTGGAATTTATTGACACAAAACGAAGCAATGGGGTTAATAATTGGAAATTAAGATGATGAAATTGGGTTTCATCAGGGTCTTAGACTTAAAAAATTCAAACTTCCCTAGTTAGAAAGATTTGTGTGCTATATTTGCATGCTAATCTCTTCATTAAAACAAGTTGACTATCACATCACATGCACGACTGCATTCATGATTGAGATGAGTCGAGGTATCACTTAAGGGACTGGGATTTGAGGTTTGAGTTTGGATTTGATCTTGATGATGCTCGAGGATGGGATAAAATTAATGATGGCTTCATGAAACCTGAGTGTCAGCATCTTAGCCAGTATGAGATATAATTCTCATACTATCTATTGACGATAACCTAAAGTGCCAGGATGTAATGACATAAAATTAATAAGTTTATCAATGTGCACCAATTCTTCTTAAAAGCAGTGGAACTAACCAAAAAGAAGGGATGTTCCCTCACAAAAAATGAAAATAAAAAAATTGATGAAAAGTGAAAATGAAAATGTGAACAAGTGGCGAGCGTCCCCAACCTTTAAGTGTCCACTTGGACCAAGTCTTAGACTTTTATGAGTTGGGCTAGTACCTCAAAAAGGGCTCTGCATCGTTAGCGCTACAAGTTTGGGTGTAGGTATGTTAGATACTTTAAAAAGATGCACCCCGATGTACCTGCGGCTGTCCCTTACCTAGACTCGAGCCTCGCCACGTACGTGCTCTATGCGTGCAAGGCTGGGAATTTTGCAGCCAAGTGCAGCCGACTATCAAAAATCGTGAAAATACCCCCACTAGGGGGTATTCAATAAATTCATCAACCAATTTTTCTTATTTACATTTTAGTCGCTATAGAGACCTATGTGTGAGACTTTCATTATGTTTTATTACAATTATGCCCTTAGATTCAATTGCAAATATCTTGAGCATCTGGACTCCAATTGATGTGAATGCAGTTTCATTGCGGAGCTTATTTAATTCTCTTTCATATGGCTTCATTTGTTATCTGATTTGACGTTTATTTTGTGATCAATTAATTAGAGATGTTATATATTCTATTATTTATATGAAATGAAACTTGGATTTTGATTAAATGCTCAATCGGAGTCATATTTTTTATTTTGATCTTTGCCTAAGTTATGCGATCATCCTAGGGCTTATTAATGTATACATTTGCATGTGCTAATGTTCGATCATTTTGTGCATCATGTCATCATTTACTAACATGTATATCTTAGTTTTAACATCACATTTGGTTTCATTCTTTCATGCTTGTGTTGTGCATTATCATGCATTGTTCGCTATGCATTATTTGACCTCTCTATTTTAACCTAGGCAATTTAACCATCATTTAACATAGATATTTAATCCTGATTAATTATATTATGGATCGTGTCCTTGTGTTCGACCCTAAACTTTCTAGGTTAAAAATTAAAATCGAGTCCTCTTAACAGAGATACTTCTCTCGATTTTGTATGGTTCGCTAAGTGCTCGTGCTACAACGTATACTTATTATATGCATTTTGTGATTCGTCGGTCACTATGTATACAACATGTCTCTTTCGAGAATGAGAGCGACTTGATCCATGTGTGCTTCTACGTTGGAGGTATGAATTCGCATAGGTGTCTCCGTCATACATTCTATGACGACGGTACCCTCTGCCCTAATAAGAGACCACGGATGTCATCATATAACTGTCTGTATCTTGTTCAAATTGATTATTGAATATTTCAAATCAAATTCTCATGATCAATTTTTAAGGGAAGTCTAATCTAATTAATGTAATTTATTAACAAAAGATTGTGATTAGTGTATCATATTAACTTAATTTTATTAAATCAATATTAGTTCAATTCAACCAACAAACAAATATTTCCTCATATATATTATTATATAGTATATTCTCTCATAAGTACATCTTCTTCCAAATTTGTTGTTAGCATATGCCTTGACTTACTCGTGATGTCCTTATTTAAAACAGACCAGGCCAAACACACATGTATGTTGAGAGGGAGCACTTCCTTGCATTGCTAGGTGTCAACTAAGATACCAAGTCATCATACTCATCTAGACATCATCTCAATTCAAATTTCTTAACAATACAATCAGATCAATTTGTACTTGTGATTTTATCGATCTTTTGACCGTGTATTATACCATATAATGATCTCTCACAACATTTTGAAATTAGAATCATTTTCGCTTCCATAATATTCCAATATATCAAGTAATTATTTATTTTTGCATTCGAATTATCTAGTTACAACAATTGCAGTTTAAATTCAGACTTATCATGAAATAATTATTTATGCAACTCAAATATTTCGCTGATATTTAATTCAATATTTTTAATTAGATCATATCACATATTTCCATGATTGTTTTTTAATGTTAAACATAAATAAAAAAATCAATCAAGATGATTTTATCATCCTCCAACCATGTCTTACTAGATATCCAATATCTTAGCCTATTGTATTCGGAATCACACATAATAAAAACATGTGATTTTCGAGTTTGATTTATGACATTCATTTAATATGTATAGCATGTTCCATGACAAAAATCCTATAATTAAAAAAACATAATTTTCAGTTACGGAATTCGTGCAAAAAAACAAAACTGTGACACTTATCTTATCTGAATATTCGCTCAATCATCGCCAACTATTGACACAACCTTTGAAATCATATGTAGATATTGTAAACATGATTTATAGTATCAAAAGTCGTTCATAACAAGGGATAATAGCAACAACATCAAATGTTAATTAATTCAATTCATAATCACACAAACATGAAAAATAAATTCGTATGCAACCCGATATCCTTAGCCTTATCTTCATAGGACTTTGGATCATATTCAAAGACTCCGACCAAGACTCTGATACCACCTAAAGGAAGATGATTATTCTTTGCGCATCACAGAAGTATGAAGATTGAATCATATTCGATCGAAGCGGACTTGTCGTGCAAGTCAAGAGAGCAATAGAATTAGAAAAGATGAAATCGCATGGATTGGGAATCATTTCCAATCTGTTTGAACAAGTTCACACAAGATTAGAGCACACCTCGATTAGTGAACGTGATCCACAAGTTTCTAAGCAAAGATACCACATCTTGTCCCAAGTCCGATACAATGGATACATCACTTGCGGGCGGGAGGATGAATCGCGTGATTAATGCAATCTAACGAGATGATGTGAATTTATTTGCTCTTGATTTTGTCAAACGAAATCATCTTCCTTCTACAAGAGAATGAGACACCGAAGAGGAAGATCCTCCATACGAGATCGACCGAATTGATTGGGCAACACCACGACAAGAATGACCACAGAGAGGGGACGACCTGGTTGTATGGAGGGACGACCCTAGCAGGGGACCGACACATGGATAGGAGAGGGGGATGGCAGGTAGAGAGAGACTTTTTGGTATTCTGTTTGAATGAGAAAGGTAGGGGGTGCCTTTTCTTTTATTCTTTTTCAGACCGTCAAGATACATTCCTAATTTTTAATTGATGATCACGATTAATTGTGGTCCTCAATCACTTTTAGGATAAAAATTGATAAAATATTATCAACTTATTATCTAATTAAAAATTATCAAAATCACCAACAAATAAATAAAAAAAGATGAAAAAGATGGGGATAATCCTCAATAAGGTGGAAACGTTCACCATGGTGGACCCCATCATAGTCGCCCCAAATGTAATTGGATTAACTCTTTATTTTTTTATTTTTATTACAGTTGTAATCTCTTAACAATCAAATCTTTATTCATTAATTAATTTTGAGATATAATTATCACCAAATAATTATAAAATATATGTGATAATTACAAAGAAGCCATCAATACCTACGAATGATATTTATAGGTCCAAACCTAAATTTAGTCTTAATTACATGTATTAGATCATGTGAATCCAATTCACATTAATATTAAATTTGTGAATTCTATTCATAATCAAGTCTGAATAGGATATTGTGGATCTTTTCCACTCTATTCAAGATTATTGTGGATAGCACTATCTATATTTATCTTATCTAGGATACTTAAATCTAATTTAATTATGTTAGATTCATCTTTGTCATGTCCAAAAATAATGTGAATTTCTTCACATTATACTTGGATTACCTTTGATAACACTATCCAAGATAATGTTATCTAGGATAAATAAATCTAATTCAATCATTCTAAATTTCTCTTATTTGCCTAACATTCAGATTTGCCTCTTTTGGAACAATCCTTGAACTCATTCCTTGAACTCTTTCAAGAAGATTGTGTCTTATCCACAGATACTTGGAAATAAGGACGGGAAACTATAATGCCATTTATAGTAACTTGGATAGTGAGATCAAATCCCATATCCGGATCTAGAAGACCTCTCAAAGTTTTCTGATCATATCAGTCAGCGTACCCAACCTTTTCATTGTATTTGGATCCATATCAGATCAATGTCCAACCTTTGAACTAAGATTGGTGATGACGCAAAAATCCGATGTGGTTGAGATGGAATAAATATGCAATGGTCGTTGTTCTCAACCAATCGATTCGGTCAACGAGAAAAAGATGTATAAACCGACCCATTCTGATGACATGTCTGACAACTCGGGTTAAGTATCAAATATTGAAGGTTCATTGTGACCCGAATTGCCAAGCATGATCAATAAGAAAAATATTGTTAAACCACTTAAGAGAAAAATCAAGCAATGAAATGAAAGCGGTTTTCGCTATTCAATTTACCTGGTATAGCGACAAGGGCCGAACACAAGGAGCACGATTTAAAAACTTAGCAGTCAAATTTCGAAGATAAAATTTTTAGTGGTTTTTTATTTTTCGATTTTTTAATTTAAAAATGAGGAATAAATCACAAAGGGATAAAAATACATACACCACATTGTTTTTGCATTTTTCAGAATATTAAAAAATGCTCAGAAAATTCCAAAGAAAATGTTTTTGTGTTTTATATGTTTTAAAATATTTTTGGTAATTTTTTTAAATTTTTCTGATGTTTTTGTGATTTTATAAAAATCAAACAGTTTAAACAAAGGAAAATAGTGCACAAACAAGAGTATTTTGCATCTTAAAATTAAGTTAGGTGCCCAAAACTCCTGGAACTTATTTTATGCTAAAGTATGAACAATTATCTACACGCGGAGACTGAAATCATAATTTTTCAATTTTTTAGAATTTTCTACAATTTTTATAAGATTTTAGTTTTTCATAATTTTGGGGGTTTTATAAATGTTTAATGCTCGAAAATTAGAAAGAACTAAAAGACAATAAAATACACCTACAATAATTTTTTCGATTTTTTAGACAAATTTTCGAATTTTTAGGATTTTCCAAATTTCAAATAAAGAAAAGGCAATGTTTTTTATTTTTTAAAAATATCAAATAGAAACAAAACGTGATGAAAATTTTAAGTAATGTTCAAGCACATATCAGGAGCATACATAATTTTTTTCAAATTTTGAGAGAAATAAAAACATTTATTTCGTCAAAAAGAACAAGTAATTGAAGTCTGGAAATTACAGGGACTAAAATGCAGTTATTTAGAGTTTTTGTACCATAAAATAAAAGAAATAAATACGAGGTGACAAATGCAATTTGCCAAATAATTGGTTTCTACTCTCGCGGGGGCCTTTCTACAAATATGGAGACCTTCAGGGGCTTTGACGTAATTTTTCCAAAAAAATTATTGTAAAACATCCTCCTTAGGGTTCTTGTTGGAGTCCTCGTATGTTCTTGTCCTCCCAGGGAGGCCACCGCCCACGGTGGTTGGGTCGCGGTGTGGGCCGCTGGAGCACACGGAGGTGGCATCGCAGCGGGCTTCGGTGGTGGAGAACGGCGGGGCGCGGGCACGGCCGGAGGCGTCAGGCGACGCTGGTGTATGAGGCCGGACAGAGCGGAGAGATGGGTGGCACTCCGCCTCATGCGACCGGTGTCGTCGCGCTGGGATGCGTGGAGTCGTCGCACCACACGGAGGACAGCTTCACGCATTGGGCGGCGCGGCTATGGAAGCGTGTCTCGGTGATGGCGGTCGGGTACGGAGTCGTCGACGAGTTCGACCTCGCGCGGGCTGGCAGGGACTCGGGCGGAGGAGGGCGTCGCAGGCAGAGGCAGACAGCGGCGGCGCAGCCGCAGGCCTCGGGCGGCGGCTGGCCGCAGTCTGGTGGCGTGCTAGGGGGCGCGGCGGTGAACGGTCTTGGGCGGTGGCTGGTTCCCACGAATGGAGTTTTTTTTGTTTTTTTTATAAAAACTGTAAACATAAGTAATAATTAAAAAATTATATTTTTCTTTTATGCAACAGAACTGTAGATAGAAACAATTTTTTTATTTTTTTAAATTTTCCTACAAAACAAATATTAGAGATAAATGCAACTATGTGTATTTTTTTATTTATTTATTTTATTTAAGAACAAAATACGGAGCGTGAATGATTGTGGATCCTGGCGAAGCGAGAGATAGATCCGAATCTCCGGTCACTGCGTGTGGTTGGAGTTGATAAATTATGTGAGGTAGAAATGAAAATGGAGGGATTACGAAGATGAATGTGGTGATAAGATCGGATGCGGACCAAATCGGGGTGGAATTATTTTTGGGGATTTTTATGGTCTAAAGATTAATCCTGACATCTACGCAGAAAATAAATCTAAAATTTATCTAAGAAAAAAAAGATGGGAAAGAAAATGGATCTCACCTGGGAATTGGATACGTCGTGATGGCCTCGACTAGGCCGACTCGTTGTCATCGGATGGCTCGGAGGCTGGGCATCCTTCTTCGACAAGATTACTCTCGGAGATCAGGCTCCTCCACCAAAGATTGATCAAAAACAAATGGGGGAGGAGCCCCATAAAAAGAGAGGAAAAATACAAAAGGAAATGATGTACAAAAGAGGAAGCTTTACTGGTGGAATTAATAAAATAATTAAATTAAATTAAATTAACTAATTAATTAAAAATAAATTTTGTAATTAATTAAAATCAATAACTTAATTAATTTACAAAAATTAATTAGCCACCTTAATGGTGGTTATTTACATATCTTTATATACAAGGTATGTTTTCAAATTAAATAATGAATAAATTAAATAATTAAATAATTAAATAAAAATTTCATAATTAATTGATTAATTAATGTTAGATATTTATTTTTTGGTGATTTATATGTAAGGAAATTAGTTGTATAAAATATTATGTACATATAATACAATATACACATGTACAAATAAGGAAATAATTTTTAAATATATTTTAATTTTTAATTATTATTTTTTTATTTTTAATAATGAAGATAATATTTACAAGTATATACATTATGTATAAAAAATAAATATGAATGAATATATACAATAAGTATGTGTGTAAACTGCACAACACACCCCAGAAAATCGACTTTTCAACCGTAACTCCAAAAATTTTGAAATCACAGCCATTTGAAAGATAATTTAATTTAGAGTATAATAGAAGTTAATTTGATTCAATTTGAATCCGTATGGAGCCGAAATTGATCGTTCAATTGTCACTTTACAGCTTTTTCTGAGTGTGATTATTTGTAATCTATATATTATTTTATTTTGCAATTATTTTTATTATTTATCAAAAATTTTATTTACAACTTTTGTTCGAAAATATTTAATTTGAGGTCAATTTATGTACAAATAAAATAATGTAAGTTTTCTACAAATATACATGGAAAAATATTTACAAATTATTTTTGGATTTTTTGAATTAAGACCCTATCTCCCTCTACTTTATTCCTGCTCAATCAGGTCACGTCTTGACCTTCTCTCGGGGTTCGGTCAGTCTGCATTTATTCCATAAATACATCCTTCATTTTCTTTTCTTCTTTATTCTTCTATTTGAGTATAAAAAGTGTTAAAAATGTATATTTAACAAATGCATGTAAAATGCTAATTTAATGAAATTAGTAGATATTTACAGGTGTTTGACTAAGGAAATGAAGATAAAATAAAAGAATAAGATGATGAATCATGAATTCATCAATTGGATAATTAGTCTGCAACGCAGAATCACTTAAAATCCAAATATGTTTCATCATTCCCTTTGAATGAAAGTATCATAGTATACAATCAACTAAGATCACATTACTCTCAAGTTTTCTTAATACCTTAGATCCTGCATATTAGAAGTTTGTGATTAAACCCGAAGTTCGTATCTCTTTTGAATTGTCTCCTTCATGGTTATATCAGTAAGTTCCTATTCGATCAACGGGAGTTGGGATCGATTATATGATTTCCAAAAACATATATCATAGTTTCGAATCCTCCCAAGTCTTCAAAACGAGATGATCATCAATGGAGTTTGGTTTGTCACAATATCTCACGAGTAAGCTCATGTCTTCTAGTTCAATAGTGAATCCATATGTTCTCTTTGAGAGATTGTATCCCTCATATGTCCTTATATGTACACCAGCTTGTCGTTGTATAGGCCTCTACTAGGTCATCACCTAGTGATTTGCCCAATATACATACTCAGACATAATATATGTCTCTGCTCAGAGGATGCATGCATATACATAATAGTATACGACACATGTCATAGTATCTCCTATCTTGCCCAAGTCAATTCTTTAACTTAACTCATTGACACCTCTGAGTCTCTATTCCTATGCTGAGAAATCTGCATCAAGAGGTCAGCCAGATGACAACCTTTAGAGTAATAATTACCATCTTTTTTTATGCTGGAGATCCTTTCTTGATAATTATTTTGATGGTGTGTCTGAGTTCTTAATTTATCCCTTTAGATATTCAACTCTGCATTAGCTCTAACCTTTGGATAAATAGATGTATGATATTAAGATGCCCAGGGTACATAACCATATTTGCACTAAGAGATTCATTAATAAGTGCAATCATATAAATAAACTATAATCTCAGACATGGAGTAAAAATCAAAACTTCATTGATACTTGATTAAAATAACATGTAATGTAGAAAAGGGCTTGTCCAGAGCTCACATGTCTAACATAATGCTGATAGATAAATCTATAATCATCAATGTTCAAACATTCAAAAACAAAGTTTTAATTCTGTAAATGAGGACTTTGAAGATATAAACCTTAAAACTGTCGGCAAGGTTGACGATTCATATATTGTAGAATAGTAGTTTTTGAACCATTGAGCTATATATGTTGAACTTGGTGTATACCATATGTTCGTGATGGAGCTTCCGTCTGTCACTATATATGACTTTGAATCTCGACTTCGTTTGACATCCCCTATCGTCTATTGTCATAGGGATGAAGGTCACCAATTCTCCCTTAGCCATCTTATAGATATCTACTTCGCAAATTTCATGGTTCACTTGGCAAGTAATTACACCCTTCGATTTCATACCTTCTTTACTTACTCTTTCTTGTTCATTTTATTCATATTCTGTTCTTTTACTCTAATTCTCTTAGTGTGAGTTATGTCTTTCTTTGTTTATTTCTTATCACTTTGAGGATATAATTAAGTACATTAGGAGAACATATATATCTTACAAATGCTTTTGAAAACAGAACTCTGTATTGTTACGCATAGAACTCATTTAAAATTTTTAAAGTTTCTTCTTAATTTTTTTAAAAGTACTTAGAATTCTATAAAATTCTTATTAAAGAGTAAATTACACAAAAGTTCATGAACTATACACTTGATTTCAATGATGTACCTAAATTTTAAAAGATAAACAAATTGGTACCCAATTTTTGATATCTGTTGTAAAATTAGAAAGACAAAATACAACAACAACAACAAAGCCTTTTTTCTCATAATTAAGTAGGGTCGGCTACATGGATTCTTCGCCTCCATTCAGATCTCTCTTGGAACAATCTCGGACTTATATTAAAAACTAAGATCCCTTCGTATAGTCTCTTTCCAACATTTCTTAGGCCGTCCTCTGCCCTCTCTTAGCCGGCTCAATATCCAACACTTGCATCTCCTAATCGATGCATCAGCAAATAACATACACCAAGGTAACGCATCCTGAACGTGACTTGTCAACTTGTCCATAATCAAAGTAAACAGATATGGACTCAAAGCTGAACATTGATGTAAACCAATGTTGATGTCAAAATATTCAGTCTTCCTAGACGAGGTCCTCACACAAGACAAACTCTATCATACATATCTTATGAGGTTAATGTATATGACAGGTACTTGTCTCTTCTCCGAAACTCTCCACAATATCTCTCGTGGGACAAAATCATAAGCTTCTCCAAATCAATAAAGATCATATGGAGGTTCTTCTTTTAGCTCTATAAATCTCAATTGTTCACCTCAGCAAATGGATGGCTTCATAGTTTGAGCGACCTGACATGAATCCGAATTGATTTTCTTTTACTTTGGAAACTTGCCTAACACTTCTTTCGATCACGCGTTCTCAAATTTTCATAGTGTGACTCATCGGCTTGATACTCCGTAATTTGAACAATTTTGAATGTCTCTTTTATTCTTATAAGAGGCACCATGATACTCTTCCAATCTTCAGGCATTTTCTTGCTTCATCATATAACATTGAATAGATTCTTAAGCCAAGTCAAACCGCGTTCACCTAAAACTCTCCATACTTCTACAAGGATGTCATCCGGTCTTACACCTTTCCCAGGGTCATGATCTTCAAAGCTCTCCTCTACTTCCCTTCTTTGTATTCGTCTATAGCTTGCACGATTCAAGTAACTTTCACTACTAGCTAGATCACCCAAAGTGATCTCTCTATTTCCTTCCCCCAGTGAAAAGTTTATGTAAGTTACTGCTCCCATCTAGTCTCTATATCCTTCTAAGTAACAAGCACGTGGCCTTCCTCGTCTTAAATGCATCTCACTTGGGAAAGGTCTTTGGTCTTTCTTTCTCTTGCTTTGGCCAATACCTGAATATATCCTTCTGGCACTCCTTAGAGTCGAGATGTTTTATACAAAACTTCATAAGCTTTTGACTTAGCTTCGCTTACATTCTTCTTTGCTTCTTTCTTCGTTATTTTGTAGTTTGTGAAAGTTTCCTTTTGTTTTAACTTTAGACATAGCTTTAAAGCACACTCTTTTAATTTTTAGTTTCTCTTGCACCCCTTCACTGCACCACCAAGCCTCCTTTTGACATGGAGCTCCTCCCTTTGACTCGCCTAGCATCTCTTTGGCAACCTTTCAGATACAAGATGCTACTGCCTCCCACATTTCGTTTCCCACTTCTGCTACAATCTCCAAGATAAGTCTTAGAAGTAAAATGATCAACTAAATTTCAATAGTCAAGGAATATATATAAGATAGAATTTAAAGATAGGGCACCCACATTGTTACCTTTTAATGTTTAAGTAAGACATTGAAATTGGTTGTATAGTATATAAACTTTTTACTCATTATTAAATGGGTTAAATGACATGCTCTCACCTTTTTCTCTACATTTTTTTGTTTTTTAAAAGGAAAGCCATGGAGGAATTATTAAAAATGTTAAGAGGAATACGTGTTCTTAATTTCGTGTAAAATAAACATTCCTAATATGTCCATCTGGAGGGGGTCAATTTTAATAATTTCGAGACGCTAAATTTAGCAATCTTCATAGAGGGGATAGAAGTCTTCAAATTAAGTAAAATTTTGAATGACAACATGGTGATATATGGTGGATTGAAATCGCCTAAGTTTTATTTCAAAAAAATAAAACAATAGGAGGAAAAAAGGATGAGAGCATCTAAGTTGCATGTTCCTAAGAAGAATACTCCTTTTTTCCCTTTTAAGTTATATGTTGTATAATTGTACATACATATAATTGTCTTTAGAAATTAAAATTCATGCAGAACTTGTAGAATAGTTATAAACGTGTTCAAATTAGTTCAAAATCCACTGTTTAAAATTATTATACAAAAATCTCTTTGGAAAAACAGAGCAAATAACACAAATTGGTTAATTATACACCAAGGTTTCAATGTCATACCAAACTTTACGAAGTAAGAATGTGGTACTCGATCATTTAGATTTGTATTAAATTGATTTCGAACAAATGCGATTTGCACTTAGAAAGACAAAACGAATAACTTGATTTCAGTAGTTATAGATCATATCAGAATAAATTTTAAAGATCGAGTACCACATTATTACTTTTTAATGTTCATATACATTTTTAAATTGGGATATTTACACCCATAACCCTGAGTAACTTTGTAATTACCCATGAACTCTCGATAATCACGAATTACATCCAAAGCCCTTAATAACTGCTCTGTTTTACATCCATAACCCTCCGTTAGTTTAGGTCATTAACTCAACCAGATAGCTGAGTTAATCTAAACACTCCGTGATCTAACGGCTGAGATTAATAAAAAGAAAATATAAGAGGAAATGGGTTCGATGCTGAAGCACAAGATGCGCAGGAGGGGGGGTGGAACTTGCAGGGGGCGGAGGCGTGAGGCGGGCCCTGGAGTGTGTGGTCGATGGCGTCAGAGGCGCGAGGTAGGAGCTTGGGAGGAGACGGAGGCGCAATCGCTGGTGGAGGCGCGAGGTTTGGGGGCGGGGATGGCTCGGAGCGTGCGGCCGACAACTCGTGCAGGAGCTTGGGGTGGGGGGGAGCAGCGCAGTCGGGTGGGGGGAGCTTGCCGGAAGGCGCGGATTTAGGACGGGGAGGGCCTGGAGCATGCGACGACGATTTGGGGGCGGGGAGGGGTAGGGTCCGGAGCCTGTCGGGGGCAGGAGGTTGGGGGGACGGAGGCGCAGGGGGGGTTTGGTCTGTGTGCTTGCGGAGGCGTGGATTTAGGGCGGGGAGGGCCTTGAGCATGCGGGTGACGACGCTTTGGGGGAGGGAGGGGAGGGTCTGGAGGCTGTCGAGGGCCACACTGCTCAGCCACGACGGCCACGGAGTTTGAGATGGCTGCCTCAGTTGCCCTCCAGACCGGAATTTTGCATTCGAGGGCAGAACTCCGTGGCTGGCCGAGGCAGCGGTGATCCCTCTACCCAATGTATCCGGTGCAGTACTTGCCAAGGTCGTCGAGTACTGCAAGAAGCACATCGCAGCGGACAACGATGACGACCGACGTTAAAGACGGAGACACAATCAGGAAGTGGGATGCCGAATTCATCAAGGAATTCGATCTGGACACTCTCTTCGACGTCATAATGGCGACCAACTACCTCGATATCAAAGGTATGCTGGCTTGCGGAGGCGCGGGTTTGGGGGAGGGGAGGGTTTGGAGCCTGTCGGGGGCAGAAGGTTGGGGGGACGAAGGCGTAGGGGGTGGGTTGGGTTCTTGCGGAGGCGCGGATTTGGGGCGGGGAGGGTCTGGAGCATGCGGGCAACGACGCGGGGCAGGAGCTTGGGGGGAGGATGGAGGTGCAGTTGGGGGGCTGGAGTAGGTATGGAGGGGGCCTGGAGCTTGCGGGGGGCGGAGGCACGGGTTTCGAGCTTGCGGGTCGGGGGTGGGGGTGGTTCTAGAGCTTTGGCCGAGCAAGCGGTGGAGGTGGGGGGATGGAGCTTGTGGTCAAGCGGAGGGGCACGGGGGTGTGGGGATGACGGAGGTGGAGCTTGCGGCCGAGCAAGCAGTGGAGGCACGGGAAGGACCTGGACCCTCGATGGCGTGCGGGGACCTGGGCTTTGCCGGGGTGGGATGGAAGGTGTACATAATGGCATCACATTATAAATATAAGTGTTTCTAAGGGTAAAATGGTCAACATATGCATTTTTCCGTCAGATTTAACGGAGAATTAAGATGGAACTTGACACAGGGTTATGCCATGTAAAGGTTAAGCATTATTCAGGGTTCTGGATGTAATTCGTGATTATCGAGGGTTCATGGGGTAATTACGAAGTTACTCAGGGTTATGAGTGTAAATATCCCTTTTAAATTTGGATGTATAATTTATGGACTTTTATATAACTTACTCCTTATATCATCTCTAAATTGTTTTTTTTTTCATTTCTTTGATCTTTTGACCTTCGTCTCCAATGGTTTTACCTATAGAGGTTAACGATATGGGCGCAAGTACTAATAAAGTTATGTAGTAGGGGTCATCATGTTATTATGAAATATAAGTAAGTAGGAGCATTTGCTGAAGTTGGAAGAACATAAATAAAAGAGATTTTTACTTGGCAGACCTTATAATATTGTCAATTACTTTCACGATCTTTGAAACAACATTAATTCTTCCTTGAACCCATAAACTTGCTCCGTCTTATCCCATAGACCCTACCGTCATCTTCAACTTTATTGGAGTCAAAAACTTGAGTTAAACTTGAGTTAATCAAACCAAAGAAAAGCAACGGTGGATCTTCAATCTCCCTCTCTCTCCTTCCTTATCCTCCTCCTTCATCATCCTTTTCTTCAACCCATCAAATGGGAAGCTGCGGAAGACCATGTCGGAGGCGGCCCTCCGGTCGCTCCTATGCGTTGCACGTGACATCTCGAAGGCCGAAATTACCAAAATCCGGATGTCATCAAGTAGTTACCAAAATTCGATGACGCCAACATGCCGTCGATCACCCCGAGCTCTGGGTACTCACTCCACATCGACAACCCGGTCGTCGTCGGGGACTCGACACCGTGTCGTCTACTGACGATGAACATGCTGAAATCCTCCATGGATCGGATGACTAACGATTGTCTCCCCTCCGAGAAGAGCTCTGTGATCTTCTGCTCTCTGCCGAACTCGTCATTCCCCTCTCTCATCCTCTCTCCACCAAACTCCTCATTTCCACTCTTGAATGACATCCCTAGTTTCATATTCTCCCACATGCTCCTCTCTCTTCCTATCTCTGCAGCAAACCCGCCCAAAATCCATTCTGACAACTCCTAAATCCAAGTCCTCTTTACCCCCGAAATCCATTTCTCATCGAAATCGATCGGAATATGGAGCTTTTGTCCATTAAATTTGCTATCACCATATATGGTTGTCGATCTATAGCAGAGGTCCATGTCTTTGCATAGTCAGGATTGCAAGTCCTCTTTGTTCATTGATGTGCTCGAAGGATTTCTGTCGTGTGGCATTGTGACGAAATGCAACTGTCGGGTTATCCAATCTTAACTTCGAGAGGCTCCCCGCAGGTAGACCTGGCCAATGGACCGGGGGCCTGCCCCCCAGCCGTCCAGTCTGCTCATGGGCTGGGTTTGGGCAAGAGATTTTGGAAATAGGCCGGCCCGGCCTGAACCGCTCTTTGGCTCGCCCGTCAATTGGGTGAACCGTGGGCACGTGCCATAAAACTCGGCCTGGTCCGACTCGACCCGACCCACACATATAAAAAATATGTGTTTAAAAACTATATTTTAGATATATTTAATATAATATATCTAAAATATATTATATTAAATATAATATAATATAATATCTCTATCTTGCCCAAGTCAATTCTTTAACTTAACTCATTGACACCTCTGAGTCTCTATTCCTATGCTGAGAAATCTGCATCAAGAGGTCAGCCAGATGACAACCTTTAGAGTAATAATTAACATCTTTTTTTATGTTGGAGATCCTTTCTTGATAATTATTTTGATGGTGTGTCTGAGTTCTTAATTTAGCCCTTTAGATATTCAACTCTGCATTAGCTCTAACCTTTGGATAAATAGATGTATGATATTAAGATGGCCAGGGTACATAACCATATTTGCACTAAGAGATTCATTAATAAGTGCAATCATATAAATAAACTATAATCTCAGACATGGAGTAAAAATCAAAAACTTCATTGATACTTGATTACAATAACATGTATTGTAGAAATGGCTTGTCCAGAGCTCACATGTCTAACATAATGTTGATAGATAAATCTATAATCATCAATGTTCAACATTCAAAAACAAACTTTTAATTCTGTAAATGAGGACTTTGAAGATACAAACTTAAAACCTATCGGCAAGGTTGACGAATCATATATTGTAGAATAGTAGTTTTTGAACCATTGAGCTATATATGTTGAACTTGGTGTATACCATATGCTCGTGATGGAGCTTCCGTTTGTCACTATATATGACTTTGAATCTCGACTTCGTTTGACATCCCTATCGTCTATTATCATAGGGATGAAGGTCACCAATTCTCCTTAGCCATCTTATAGATATCTACTTCGCAAATTTCATGGTTCACTTGACAAGTAATACACCCTTTGATTTCATACCTTCTTTACTTACTCTTTCTTGTTCATTTTTATTCATATTTCTATTCTTTTACTCTAATTCTCTTACTGTGAGTTATGTCTTTCTTTGTTTATTTCTTATCACTTTGAGGATATAATTAAGTACATAGGAGAACATATATATCTTACAAATGCTTTTGAAAACAGAACTCTGGATTGTTACGCATAGAACTCATCTCATTTAAAATTTTTAAAGTTTCTTCTTAATTTTTTTAAAAGTACTTAGAATTCTATAAAATTCTTATTAAAGAGTAAATTACACAAAAGTGCATGAATTATACACTTGATTTCAATGATGTACCTAAATTTTAAAAGATAACAAATTGGTACCCAATTTTTGATATCTGTCTGAATATGATTTTGATTGATCATTACGTATGCACCAACTAGCTTAATTTTGCACATCGTTACTTCTAAATTTTGCAAAAAGAACTTGATTTTCAGAATTTTTACACTACGATCCTAAAATCTTGTCCAATTACACAATTTACATTTCGATCTCGCTTTATTTAACATACATGTCCCTGACCAAGGGTCGTGGTGTAATATTTAGTAAGGTTGCAAGGATAGTGGTGTAATCACAATGATTATGACCCTAAACCCTAATCCTAAACCATTAAGGTAATAATTGAAAAGGATTTTAGAGGTTATGATGCAAAAATAAGCTTCCATACAAGACTCACGGGATTTGGGCATGAGATGGTTGTGTATTGAGGCACCTTTCGTACTTGTAAAGTATCCTCATTTTTCTTTGCATGGTAACACAGATGCCCTCTAATTTTTTCCTACACATAACCATGTAACTGTTTGTCCTTATTAGTGGAATCGATCAGTTGGTGTTGGTCAGTACACGCCATCCAACATTAAGACCCCATTCAGGGTAAACTCCCCATTCCCTCTCTCTTCTAGGTGGATCTCACCTTTCCTCTTTTTAATATGTTAAATAAATTAATTCTCTTTTATCAGTTGTGCCCTTCGAGATCTTGCAATTTCAGTTATGCCTCTATCTTTTGGGGAATATCAGTTGTGCCCTCAACTTTTTACCATTCTATCAGTTGTGCCCCTCCATTAGTTTAACCGTCAATGAGTTGACTTAACAATGGTTTTTTCAAACCATGGTGCAGTTAAGAGGGGTATAATTGTCCAGACATCTTCTTCATCTTCTTCCTCCTCCATTTGTTCTTTTTCCTTTCTCTTAATAATTTCTCTCTCTTAGTTACACCTTCATTCATCCATCGAATCTCTAAATTTTTTGCATTTTCACGGATATATCATTCATTACGGATCAAACAGTGAATTTTATTGAATTTTTTTAGTGAATTTTTATGAATCAATTAGTCAAAATATTATCTTATCTTAACAAAAACTGAAAGCCCTCCAGTTTCAGCCATCATCCTCCACTGCACGCAGCCTCCGACCTCCTCCTTCGTCATCCTCATCGGAGCAAGATCGTCGACGGTGTCCAGGATCAGGGGGAGGAGGAGGCGCGGGGGCAGGGGGCGGCAGGAGCAGGGGGCAGGGGAGGCGACCTAGGCGGCGGGGAGTAGGGGCAGGGGTGGCGTGGGGGAGTGGGGGTAGAGGGCGACAGGAGTAGGGGGAGAGGGGAGGCGCGGGGGTAGGGCGGCGACTTGGGGGCGGCGGGAGTAGGGGGAAGGGGAGGCACGGGGGCAGGGGGAGGCGGGAGCAGGGGGAAGGGGAGGCGCGGGGGTAGGGGGAGGGGATGCGCGGGAGCAGGTGCGGAGGCGAAAGGTGTGGGGAGAGGGAGGAGGTCGGCGGAGGTGGCTGGGGAGAGGAGGTGCTGGGGGCGGAGGGGAGGTGCGGAGGTGGGGGGGAGGGGAGGGAGGTGCGGGTGGCGGAGGAGGGGGAGGAGGAGGACAACGGCGGGGACAGAGGCGGAGGCAAGGAGGCACGTAAGTCTCGCTTTATTGTGATTTTACTGTTACTCAATCTAACAAAAAAGACAACCACGTTGTGTAGAGAGAGATGAGAGAATGGAATGAGATAATTTATTCAAAAAGTCTAAGCATTCTTATATAGACTGAAACCCTAGATCAACCATAAATGGAAAATTACATAAAAGAACCCCACATGGTTATAACTAAATAAAATAGAATAAAGTTGTCTCTGACCCCCCCCCTCAAGTTAGAGGACATCTATCGATCATGCTCAACTTAGAGACTATTCACGAGAGGTATTTCTTTCGTAGTGCCTTCGTGAATACATCTGCAATCTGAAAATCAGTGGAGATGTGTGGAGTAGTGATCTTCCGTCCTCGTACAAACATCACGAACAAAATGTCAATCAATCTCAGTATGCTTGGTCCACTCATGGAAAACAGGTTTAGTAGCAATGTATGTAGCAGATTTATTGTCACAATACAGAGGAACATGAGTAGTGACAAGAATACCAAGTTCCTATAGAAAAGCGAGTAACCAAGTAATCTCATAGGTGGTTTGAGCCATCGCCTTGTATTTCGCCTCTGCACTCAATCTGGAGACTACGGTTTGCTTCTTACTCCGTCAAGTGACAAGGTTTCCACCAACCATCATAGCATGTCCTATAGTGGAGCGACGATCCTCGGGTAAACCTAGCATAATATGCATCAGCATAAGCAGATATATCAATGCGGCCATTGACCCTATAGAAGAGGCCTCGCCCTGCTGATTCCTTCAAGTAGAGTATGATCAGAAGAACATCATGCCAATGATGGTAAATTGATTCCTCCATGTGTTGGTAGGTTTTGCTTACAATATAAGATATTTTCGGTCTAGTGATAGTAAGGTAAAGCAGTTTACACTAGGTTTATGTATCATGTAGTATCTTCAAATGCAGGATCAGCTGGAGTAGAATGATTCATTGGGTCTGCACGAATGCCAAAAGGCTTGCATTTAAGTAGTACAGCCCCAGTCTTTAAAAAAAAAGTAGTACAGCCTCAGTTAGGATGTCCAATCAATTACTTCCTTTGTGATAGGTGAAGTCCCTTTGTAGTTGTATCACTTCTATGCCACAGAAGTAGCGGAGTGGTCAAGGTCCTTCATGAAGAAGACCTTCTGAAGGAAAGCCTTGGTCTCTAATATGCATTCATCATCATCACATGTGGCAAATATATCATCAACGTAAACTGCAAATATGAGAGTACCAGTATACGGTCATCTAACAAAAATAGAGTAAGATATTGCTCTCTGGAAGTCAAGGTGTTGATCTGAGTAGTGAGTCTATCAAACCATGCTCGAGGACTCTACTTTAGGCCATAGATGGCCTTGTAAAGTCAGCACGCACACTCCCCCTCGACTTCATAACCAGGAGGTTGCATCATGTAAACCTCCTCCTCAAGAACAACATAGAGGAAAGCATTCTTCACATCAAGCTGAAATATAGGTCATCCCTTATTGGTAGCCACTGAAAGGATAGTGTGAATAAAGCCCATCCTTACTATTAGGGAGAAAGTCTCGTCGTACTTAACCACGTAAGTCTATGTAAATCCTTTGGCAACCAACCTTACTTTCAATCGGTTAAATGGACCCATCATGCGATGTTTGGTCGTGAAGATCCTTTTGCAAGCTACAGGTCGAATCCCATGGGACACGGTACAAGGTCACACGTTCTCCTTGATGTAAGAGCATCCATTTCCTCATTCATTGCATGTCACCAGTCATGATCTTGTAAAGCATTGTAATGATATATGGGAACAGAAATATCTTGAGAACATCTGCATATCTCTTGTCAGAGCATAATAAATCAGCAATAGAAGTGGAATGAGACATAGGGTGGAAAGCACATTGCCTCTTTGTTTTGCAGAGAGCAATGGGAAGTTCTTGATGAGCATCCAGGGCAGCAGTGGTGGGAGCACTTGAAGATGGCATCTCATCCTGCAAAAAGGGAACATGCAAAGGCACAGGAGTAGGCACAGATGTATGCTTGCGCTTATAACCAATTAGTGGCATGGAAGGAAATATCGCGATATATCCACGATATATCGTCGATATATCGATATCGAGACAAGACCGATATGGGTACCTATATGATGAAATATCCTCCTTTTCAGGCATTTCCTTCACAAAAGTACGTCGATATGGGCGATATTTCGGCGATATATCGTCGAAATATCGTATCGATACGATATCGAAATCGATATGGCCTTCCATGATTAGTGGTGGAGGAAGATCCAAGAGAATATATGTGGCAAACTGTATAAAGAAACTAGTATATTTAAAGAAGTAGCATCTGCAAAAATATAGTATCGGTGGCTAGTCGGGTCGTAGCACTTGTAACCCTTTTGGGTGCGTGGAATAGCCAAGAAAAACACACTTGATTGCCCTATATGACAACTTATTAGCGGCATGGAAATTGTAGACAAACACAATACACCCAAAAATTCTCAAAGGAAGTGTGAAGGACGACTAATTGGGATAGAGTAACGCGAAAGAAGTGGACATTTTTAGGAATGAAGACAGGATCATGTTAATAAGATGGACAGGTGTAAGAATGGCATCACCCCAGTAGGTTTTGGAACCTTCATCTGGGTGAGAAGGGACTTAGCAATGTCAAGAAGATGTCTAAGTTTCCTCTCCGCTGCCCCCATTTTGCTGAGAAGTATGCAAGCAAGAGGTTTGGTATATAGTTCCATGTGAAGCAAAGAAAGTCATCAAGTCATCTTTGGTGAATTCCAAAGCATTATCTATACGAAAAAATTTGAACATAAATAGAGAAGAATGTTTTGCTTAACTGAAAGAAATTCTTGACTCTTTTACTGATCTCCAAACGTTCCTTTATCAGATAGACCCAAGAGGATCGACTATAATCATCAATGAAAACAACAAAATATTTGTTTCCACTCAATGTACAGACCGAACAAGGTCATGATATATCACAATGGACAAGAGAAAAAAGGAACATCACAACGGGGCTCAAAGCATTCAGGAAAGGATGTTTGATGATGTTTCCTGAACTAACATGTCTCGCGATCAAGGGGCTTCAGCGTAGAAAGTTCAAGGAACATAATGGAAATAGCCTTGGCAGAGGGATGTCCAAGGTGAAGATGCCAAAGTAAGGGATCGTCGGAATAGACGCAGCGCCGACAAAATTGAAATTAGGTGGAATGTCAAGATAATAGAGGTCATTCTTCTCATACCCCCACCAAAAATCTGCTTCGTAAGGTTGTCTTGAATATAACGGCAGAACTCATAAAAAAATGACCCGACAATTAAGCTCATCACATAACTTCTGAAGAGAGAACATGCTAAAAGGAAATGTAGGGGTACAATGGACTCCAATCAGTCGGGCTTGGAAGAGAACTCTACAACTCCAACAGTTGTGATGAGGAATGGGTCCTGTTAGCAACCCAAACCATCTTCATAAAAGTAGAGGGTTGAGAGAAGGTAAGTAAACTAATTTCTCTTGTCCAGCGTGTGGATTTCCCTAAGTCAATAATCCATGCGAGGCCCAAAGCAAAAATGAGTTAGCTAATGTACCTGAAGTTGTAGTCAGACTAGTAGTAGTGGCAGTGGTAGTACTTTCACTTATGGAGGTGTTGGAGTTCTGTAGAAGCTGCCTCAGGTGGGACTATTATGAAGTACTAAACGGGGTTGGCTTTCCACCAAAATACTGATCAACCAAGTCCTCTACAGTATCATAAAATATCTCATATGATGAAGTCTCATAGGCATTGTTGGTATCGGATTGTATGCCAGACTTATCTAGCAACGCTCTGACAGGTGGTTCCAGCACCCACAATGAATGCACATTGGATATTGAGGAGAAATAAAATCACGACCACGACCGCGATCATGACCAAAGTCACATCGACACCCTGAGCCATGGCCACGACCATGACCAAAGTCACGACCTTGACCTCCTCAGAAGCTATGTCATCCTCTGTTCTCGGACGATGTATAACGAGCAGAATTCTTTGCAGATGGTAGGATAGAAGGATGTTCAACAGATGTCTCAATCGATGGCAATGTTATCAACCGTCAGAAAACTGGTCCTTCATGGTTTTGTATCGTGGATGTAGCCTAGAAAGGAAGCGGTAAACTTGTTATACATATCGCTTTTCTACCTATTTATCACAACAGGCTGGCTGAAAAATCATACATTCCTCAAAAATACCAGTTAGAAGTCTATAATACTCGATGAGGCTAGAATCCTCCTGAGTTGCATACCAGATCCTCGTGTAAATGTCTGAGGCGAGACTTGGTTGTTTGTTGGGAGTAAGTTCGTTCCAAATTCTCCAACATCTCATTTGCAGAGTCTTTGTATTAGAGAAGATTCATCATAATATTTGGGTTGACGTTGTTGGTCATCCAAGTGATGACACGACGATTGTTTGCATATCATGTGTCATAGTCCTTGTCTGTCTCCTTGAGAGGATCTTTGGTGAGGATATGATTCTTGCGTTGACCACCGATGAACACCTTGAATAATCAAGACCAGAGCACGTAGTTTTCCGAGCCCTTCAATTTGATAGAAATGACATGTACCATCACAGAAGAAGTCGAGTACAGGGGCTTGATCTTAGAAGATGTCATTGTGGTCATGAAATTCCAGAAAAAGTGACCTAGAGGAAGATGTTATTCCAATCAAACATATGGGTTACCAAGGTCATCGTTGTAGGGTCCTTGGACTACAGGCGGGTCGACGGGTGAAGCACGTTGGGTGTTGATACACTGACTGCTCGTTTAAAGATGTACATGAGATGCATGGTGTTGAGTAGTGATGCACCGAGTGCACCGAGCGCTTAAGACTGCATGTGCAGCGACGTTGGAGGTTGTAGGCAGTGAAGGTTGCATGTGCAAGGACGCTGGAGATGCACAACACGACAATGGAGGCAAAGGTGCAGGCGATGAAGGTGCAACAACGTTGGAGGCTGCAGGTGCATGACATGTGGCAGTAATGATGTGAAGGCGCACATCGTTGTAGCAGCAGAGACTGTGCTTCGCTCGCGAGGAGAAGGCTAGGGCTACACGCGAGGAGAGGCGGGGGGTTTGTGGTAGTGCCGTGATCTAGGTTAGAACACCGGTCTATGATCGCTACTCTGATACCATGTGTAGAGAGAGATGCGAGA
Source organism: Ottelia alismoides (assembly GCA_037367405.1). Taxonomy (NCBI): domain Eukaryota; kingdom Viridiplantae; phylum Streptophyta; class Magnoliopsida; order Alismatales; family Hydrocharitaceae; genus Ottelia; species Ottelia alismoides. Next base: position 268,646 of record JAZKJV010008800.1, read on the forward strand.
ATGGAATGAGAAATTTTATTCAAGATGTCTAGAGGTTATTATACAAACTGACTGAAACCCTAGAGCACTCATAAATAGAAAATTACATAAAAGGACCCCCACGGGGTTATAACTAAATAAAATAGAATGAAAAGCTGTCTCTGACACACGCTACGTAGGATTTGAATCTATAACATTATTGGCTCAAAAAAGATAATCTATAAACATTGGGTTTTGGGGGCGTATGTTCTACAACACCTTCCTCTCTTTTTCTTGGGAAGTAAAAATGATCATTTAGGGAATGGAATTCAGAGGTATGTCATCCTCATCATCATTGGGTTACATCGACACCCACAGTCGAACTTTGTTCAAGGTCTATGAGCATATGTTATCCCCAAAAGAGTAAGACCAAATTAAGGTTGTTCTAGTGGCTTTGCTGTTGAGTACCTTAATCCAAGCATCTAACATGTTATGAGATCATTTTACAGATAACCATCCTCTGGTGGACATCCTCGCTAATGTTAAGGCTGCACAATACAAAAACCAATATGCACCCAAATAGACTTTAAAACTACAGAACTTCAAAGCGAAGTCCCTTTGAACACACACAGTCGTACATCCTCAAGAACCTATTTAAACAACAGAAACATCGCTACGACGGTATGAGTTCAAGGCGAAAAACTCGCAATACAAATGCATAGAATTAGGTCATAAAATCTAACATCGAGAAGATACGCTACCATCAGAAGAGGTCCCATGCGCAGACCTGTCGCTCCTCGCAATGCCGAACCCCTTGGGAGCAATGCCACTCCTCGCAGCGGCCGCACGAATCCGGCTAAACTCGGTCCTTTTTCCTGACGCTACCAAACTTGTCGTCCATTCCGCCAGGTATCCTCCTTGGGAATCATCCTCCTCACCTCCTATCCACCTCTTCCCTCACACCCACTCTAATCCCCTTAAGACCCTCCTCCCCCTCCTCTCTCTCCCCTTCATTCGCCTCAATCGCCCTCGCCTTCCTCGCCATCGTCCAGATCTCCTGCACCTTCCCCTCCAGCTCCCCCACTCCCTCCCCTCTTCGTCCCTCACCCCACCTTCTCTCCGCCGCTTCCTCCGAAAAGCACCACCGTGCACACGGTCTGCACCACGAGAAGCCCGCCGAAGTAGAGGTGAAGCTCGAGCAGGAGCCTGCGGGCGTCGAAGCGATCGGTGAGAAAGCGGATGCCCGACCGCAGCGGAGAGCGTGGAAGAGTGGGTCTCCTCCCAGTCGTGTAGGGCGGGGGATGAGGTCGGGAGGATAGAGACCCTCATCGAGTTGTGGGAGGAAGGAGGAGGTGGGGGCGTGCGGAGGAGACGAGGCGAGGAACTTGGAGCGGAGGTGGTTGCGACGGCCAGTGCGGGGGCGGGGAAAGGCGAGCGAGAAGGAGGGTCCGAGGGAGAGGGATGAGAGCATGGGGTTTTGAGAGGAAATATACATCTGCTTATGTTTACGTGTATTCATGTGTGCGTGTGATTGCATCCGTGTAAGCGCACGGGGTCTGATGTATGTGCAGATCAAGATGAGTCGTTTGCAGGAGCTCCAATCAAATCTGTTTAAATGGCGTGGTAGCTGAGCAGTGCGTCTTCCACCTTAAACATTACATCTTAGACCTCGTCAACGAAACTTTATTGGAAACCTCAGATTTTAACGGAGAAAATTTATAATAGATGTAAGCTAAAGAGATTTAGTTTGAGATGTTATTATTGGGAGCGAATGAGAATGAGATAAAATATGTATAAACTCTAGGATTTTTACCCAGTAGACTCTTATAATCTTTGTCAATTACCTCAACGACTGTTGAATCACTAATTCCTCACTCACCTCTGTAAACTTGTTCCGTCTTACCTCACGAACCATACCGTTAAATTGACACATCTAGAGTTAACTTCCTGGGTTAAAAATGAGTTAATCTAACCATTCCACGATCGGACAGTTAGAATTAATCAAGAGAAGAAAAAAATAATCATCCCTCCTCTAACGGCTCCCCCTCCCACAACGCTCTCAACCTTGACCGGAGGAGGTGCGGGGCAGTGCTCGACCTGGACCTGACTGGAGGAGGTGGGGGCGACTTCCAACGACAAGGAGACTTTTGGGGGGGGGGGGGGGGGGGGGGAGGCGGCGGCTGGGGGAGGGGGGGGTCTTGCTTGCTCACATTGAACTTAACTTTCATAGCTGCCCTTCTTTTCTACCCACCATGACTGTGAGGAGTGGTGCAAAGGATGAGTGAGCAGTTCAGCGGGTGGTTATCATGGATAAAGAAAGGGGGACGATGGGCAACAAAAGATGGAAAACATCTTGAGGCATATATTATAGGATTAATCCAAATTCCATGCTCCTAATAAAACAAGTTATTCATACAGACTTTATTTTGATAAGGGATAGTGTCTTCTCATCACGGAATAAGAAAATGTATCCTTGTATAAGCGATCATGAAATAAGATAGGCGTGTTGTAATCATGTACCTATCGTGTCTTATTATATATTTTTTCTTCATATTACTCAAACCAACAAAAATAAGAAGATAAAACATGATTTCTCTTTATACGCTATATCGCATCTATCCATGTGTTTAAGCATGAGAGGATATATGGTGGATGATAAACTGACCTTATCCCTGACAATTATTGGATTTGGGTATTCAAAAGTATTTCTCAAAATGCATTAAATTATAATGAGAGCAACCGTAGAATATTATGAATTATATATTTTGGGACCCTAGTAAACAAATCCTATACTAAAAAGCTGGCATAAGATGGGGTTTTGGATTGTATAGTAAAATAAATCAGAAACACACAAATCAAATGTTCAATGAAATGTGAATACCCTGACAAGTAAAAACCATGACTTGAAATCTTCAGTCTAAGATTTCCTTCTCCCATGTCCATCGAAGTCAGCTTCATTGTATCTCATTGCTCGAAATTGTAAGAAGGAAATCCCCAATTTCAATATTTCCTTTTATTTAAAAACTCTAAAGAAAGTATCTTTCCTCTCACATAGAGGATATCAGTTATTAATCAATTTACTAGAGTATATTTTATAAATGTTTTTCTGAAAGATGTAAGTAACGCATGGGAAATGAGATCAGATTAAGAGCTCAGATATTTATATGAGGGGAGTTTAAATTCTTTAAAGAATTTAGAGAACGAAAAGTAAATCATGAGTGATAGAGAGTTGTATGAATAGATGTGAGTATGCTATGTTGGAATGAGGGAGAGACCTTGCCCTTTTTATAAAGAGGCTAAAGGAGAGGTTCTCATTTGCTAAGTTTTGCCTAGCAATCAAGAGATGCGTCAACAATCTTATATAATTGTCAAGTACCACAAGACTGGTTGAAATGTGTTTAAATAGACTAGTCGAGGTTGCAATTGGTTCAATCACTTTTACATTCAAACAACAACTAGCAACTGCTAATGATAATACTCAATTAAGAAAACGAAATTGGTCGACTAAAATTGAAATAGTCGACTAAGTAATTGATAGATTAGCTGAAATGATTATGGGTTCTCAATGCTTGTCTGACTCATCGGAGAATCTACTGTTCATCTTGATTACTTGACTGGTTAACATGATTGGTCAATCAGACAATATTTTTTCCCAAAGACATTAGGTTTCGATTTTGGTTCTTTTATATAATTCATATAAAAATAACAGTGATTCAAAAACTATGTATTGTTTTGCACGAGTCATCTTTGAGAAGTTGCAATATGCCTCTGTAGGGGATACATGTTCTAAAAATATAAACCGATTTTTGTTCTTGAATAAATATTCTTAAATTAAGTATGTGACAGAGATAGCAACAATAACTTGTCCATGAAATGATGTTAGCTCAAATAGTAATGAGAGCATCTGAGAGATAAATTATTTGGACGATAATTAGTCTCACTGATTAGTAAATGTTACAAATCGTATCCAACAATAAGGAATAGTAAAGTAGAAAATATAAATATTTTATGTAATTTAATGTTAGTTTCACAAACATATACCATCTCTTGTTAAGTTGTACATATCTTGAAGTATGTGAATGATTTTTTTAAAAGTGATGCATATTTTAAGATACCTTAAAAGTAATCTCTATCAACTCAATTGTCATAAGAAAATATCAATGACATATTAGGTTATCTTATGTGCAAGCTGATTAGTGATGCATATGTTAATTCAATTCCATTGATCAAACTCGGTTGTGAGTTGGTTGGGGCTCATAAGTGTCATGCTAGCCCAGGCAATCGAAACACTCATATTTATTGCAGAATAATATAAGTTGAATCGATTGATTCGGTAGCCTTTAAGCACATTTACACCCTTATATCAACTTTAATATGTAAATATGTATGAATACATCACGTCTGATTCGATACCACATATATTTATACATCCGTGTCCATATCTATTTCAAATAGACGAAAAAAATAAATACCAATATGATATCAGTAAATGTCTATATCATAATTCTATATATGTTTGACAATAATTAATATTTATTTGCAACCATGTTATATATTATTATTTGAAACAAATTATATCTTTTGCCAACTTTGATATGCCAATACACACTAGCTTGTCAACTATAACTTCCATTTTATACATATTTCATATGTGCATCCGTATAATTTTTAAATTGAATACATGTAAAATATTATCCAGACTATTTGAATAGATCTTAATTATTTAGATTTATGCCTGATTTGAATTGAGGTAAATAATTCATGTAGTCGACCCTACTTAATTGTAGAAAAAGCCTTGTTGTACATGTAAAATATTGCTGTGTTATCCATATGAATTCATATTTTAAAGGGTTTTATCACCTGTGCCCCTCCGAGATATCGCAATATCAGTTATTCCCTGTCTTTTTGGTCATATCAGTTGTACCCCTCATTTCCTTGTCGTTTATCAGTTGTGCCCCTTGGGTTAGTTGCCGTCCATCACAGTACAATGAATGTTAACTTTGAGGATATTTAAAAAAAGGGTTCAATGGTCATTTGACACCATCTTCCTCATCCTCTTCTTCTTCCTCCTCTTCCCCCATCCTCTTCCCTCCTCCAACCTCCTACTCCTCCCTCTCCGCCCCAGCCTGCTCAGCTCTGCCCTGAGCTTGCGATCAACCGTGATCGTTGAGGGAGTCCCGTGCTGGAACGACAAGCATGGCTGGTGCTCGTTCTGAGGAGGATCGTCCTGGGTTGCCCCTCCCCTCCCCGCATCGCCCCGTGCCCCCTGAGCCGCCCCCTCCCCTCCCTCGCGCCGCCCTGCTCCCCCTCCCCTCCAGCGCCGCCCCGTGTCCCCTGGGCCGCCCCTTCCCCTCCCGCTGCCCTGTGTCCCTGGGCCACCCCCTCCCCTCCCCCACACTGCCCTGCTCCCCCCTCCCTCCCCGCGCCGCCCTGTGTCCCCTAGGCCGCCCTTCCCCTCCCGCGTCGCCCTGTGTCCCCTGGGCCGCCCCCTCCCCTCCCCCGCGCCACCCTGCTCCCCCACCCCTCCCCGCACCGCCCTGTGTCCCTGGGCACCCCTTCCCCTCCTCGCGTCGCCATGTGTCCCCTGGGCCGCCCCCTCCCCTCCCCCGCGCCGCCCTGCTCCCCCCTCCCCTCCCCGCGTCGCCCCGTGTCCCCTGGGCCGCCCCCTCCCCTCCCCGCGCCGCCCCGTGTCCCCTGGGCCGCCCCCTCCCTCCCCGCGCCCTCCCCTCCGCACCGCCCAGTGTCCCTGGGCCGCCCCCTCCCCTCCCCGCACCGCCCCGTGTCCCCTGGGCCGCCCCTCCCCTCCCTTCGTCGCGGTTCACCCCGAGCTCCTCCCTCGAGCTCCTCTGCCCTTGATTTTGTTCTGACCATAATACCCTTCTTAACCGCACCATGGTTTGAATAAACCATGGTTATTTAATTTTTTGACGGTCAATCTGACGGAAGGGCACAAATGATAATGGAGAAAGAAGTGAGGGGCACAACTGATATTACCAAAAAGATAGGGGCATAACTGAAAATTGCGATATCTCGAAGGAGCACGAGTGATAAAAACCCTATTTTAAAAATGGATAATTATAATATATCGAATTATTTGCATACATATGGATGTGTTGATAACAACGGTGCATTCAGTAAAACAATATGCAAGAAGGGGTATGTCTCACCATCTTTACATGAATGGAGTCCTAATTCTTAGAAACAATA